>CAIGRP010048220.1:0-26140 GCA_903798385.1 Fraxinus cuspidata
GAGGAAGATATATACATATCTAGATCCAGACAAAAAATATATATATATATATATATATAGAGAGAGAGAGAGAGAGAGAGAGAGAGAGAGAGAGAGAGAGAGGTTTGGATAGACAGCTGAGGAAGAAGAAGAGAAATGAGAGGTCCAAAATTGCCAGCCTTACATTCTTGTACAAATTAATGGAAGCTCTGTGGGTTGTGTGTTACCTTATCCTATCCATCTCTCACAGTCTTTGCTCTCTTTTTCTATATCCTCTCGCTCTATCTCCCTCTTCACAAACACATACAGACACACTGTAATTCTATCTATCTATCTATTTTCTCTGTCTAAAACTTTTTTTCCTCTTTGGACCCCATTCCTCTTTTGCTTCACTTCCCTTTAAGAACTTCGACAAATTCTTCGCGTTCAACCACTTCCACTTCGCCATTTATGCTTCCGTCTCACTATATTTTTACGTACTTCAACTTCTGCTTCGTGTGAATGAACACTCATTACTCTCTTCAATCTTTAGCTTTTCTTTTTATTCGTTTTCATTTCGAATTGCTGAACCAATAAAAAACGATATCTGAATTTGCATTTTTCTTGAGTCTGGTATAAGTAGAAAGAATATTTTCAGTGTAAGTAAATTTTCTCTCTAGATTCGACTGAGTATTGTCAAAGGTTGTCTGAAAATGGCTCCCAAAACTGGAAAGGCTAAACCTCACAAACCCAAAGGAGAGAAGAAGAAGAAAGAAGAAAAAGGTAAGCTTTTCTATCTTATCCTTTTTGCACTTATTTTCTCCAAATTCTGTCCTTTTTTTTTTTTGCAATTTTATCCCTTTTTTCAATAAAATAATAACCTATATGTTTTAAAAAACTAATATTATTTCCTCGCGTGACTCATAATTATATATTTTATACTTATTTCTCATATTGTTTTAATTTTTCAGTGTTGCCCACTGTAATAGAAATAGTGGTAGAAACTCCAGAGGAGTCACAAGTTACACTTAAGGTACGAACCATCAAACTTTTTTCCATTTTTGTATTTATATTTGTGACTATAATTTATTCTTAAATGTATCTATGTACCTAAGCTCAATTTGAGTCAAATTGAGCTTCATGGTATTTCCATTTTTTTCATTTTACGATTGTTGCTCACCGCAGGGAATATCGACCGACAAGATTTTAGATGTGAAGAAACTATTAGCAGTCCACGTCGAGACTTGCCATTTGACCAATTACTCTTTGTCACACGAGGTAATTTACTAAGATTTTATGTACAATTTATACTTGCAAATTAATGCACCGTCCCCATTTCATCATGATAAGAGTCGTGTTATTTTTGTCGTTTGATCGAATGGCTTTTGGTGACTAAGAAAGTCATTTGGAAATGGTCCAATTAAACCATTCATTGCACCTTTTCAATGTGATTTTTTTTGCTTTAGTTGCTCATGAGATTTTCTTTCCCCCATTTCTATCAGCATTTATTGATATATGAAACGAGACATATTTTCTTGAAGTTTTAATTTAATCCACCTTCAAGTAAGTTTTTTACTCTAGTTTCTCGATAACATAAATAATGGTAAATTCTTTTTCGTCTTTAGGGTTTATACTTTCACTATAAACAAGTTCCATTGCTCGAATTTCCCATGAATTATGAGGAGTAATTTAATTTGCGCTTCCGTGATATTGATGTAAGGATTTTTCTATTATTTCGAGAATTTCCTACTATAAAAGTATATTTTTTTTCAAAGTATTAGATTTGAGGGTTAAAAATCATATTTTTAGTAAATTTTGATAAAAATATGGTCCCATAAAATGTATATTTAAAAAAGACTTGAGTTAAAAAAAAAAAAAACATGTGGTCGTGTCATATAATAAATTAGGCATCATCTCTGAGTTTTAGCCGTTGTCACTATCGAATTTTATGAGACAAATGTGCTGTCCATAAAAGGACCTCACTGGAAAATAATTTCAGTGTATTTGCACTAGCTAATAAGCAAATCATATAGTCCCATTGTCTGACAAATTATCTAATTTTCTTAATGGGTTGTGCTAAATGTATATTACAATTTACATAAATGATTTTAGCCGTTGTCACTATCGAATTCTATGAGACAAATGCGATGTCCATAAAAGGACCGCACAAGAAAATAATGTCGGTGTATCTACACTAGCTAATAAGCAAATCGTATGGTCCTGTTGTTTGACAAATTATCTCATTTTCTTAATGGTTTGTGCTACATGTATATCACAATTTACATAATAATTTATGAACAGATGATGTGACGAGATTTAATTGGATCAAAATCTCTTCAATCAAATAACATTCTCACTTACATTTTGACATATCATCATTATGTAAGATATTATATAAATAGTTACGTACAAGAAACATTTTTCTTAGATTGAGTTGTCTTTGTCTCTTAAATGTTTTAGGTAGGTGTAACCCATCTCCTGAATTAAATCATGTGATACAATTAAGGTTGTTTGGCCGAAAAATTAATTGCAATTGGATGGCTAAATACTTCAACAAATGCATTAAATAGGCATACAAATTCCACTAAGACTCTGAACATGACATGAAGGCTATAAACATTGACATTAGATTATATGTACAATTAAATGTAGGGATATATCACGGGAGTATTAATACCGTCTAAATGTGACCATTTATTATTATTATTATTATGATAAATAATATTACTCTACTTAATAGCATGTTGTCAAAATTTGAGGTTTTGAGCTTGTGCCTTTTTTATTTCAGCAAGATTGAATTTTCATATTACTAAAACTACAGATGTGCATGTTAAAATAGATATTCTCAAATTATTGATGTTTTTCGTCGAGTGAAAGTTGGGTACAATTTAATTTTCACATTAATGATTCTTATAATGTGAGGACTTCAAAAGTTACGTACAATTTTAAGTCCATGTCCGGTGGCCTTTATTTTAAAAAATGAAAAAGAAAACTATGTTTTGAATATTATTTTTTGAAGAATGTATTGTTAAAAAGTATGAAAAAATTTTGGGTTCATGTGTATAATATTTTATTGTGTGAATGTGTGATTGAAAATGAATATGAGAAATAAATTAAAGTAAAGTAAATTGAATTAAACATGAGCTAACGCTCACATTAATGATTCTTATCATCACATTAATGACTTATCATGTGATGACTCCATACTTTTGAAAAAACTTGAGACCTATAATTTCAATTTTAAAGGTCGAGGATCTATAATCATATCAGGTAAAAAGTTGGAGAGTCCAACCCTAAATTTTCTTGTTTAATATTCAACTTACATTTACATTCATTCACAAAATGTTTTTCAAATGACGATGCAAATTGTGTTAGATATTCCAAAGAAAAGAAGAAGAAAAGTTCTTAAGAGCATGTTAGGCTGAGCTTAGAACGCAATAAAAGTATTTATCTTGAGAAATAAGTTAAGGCTTATTTGTAAAAAAAAAATATGAAAAGGTAACTTGGAAAAAAGTTTGGCATGTTTCAGTTTAAACCTTACTGAAAAATAATAAATATTTATTTGAACTCAGAAAAATTTGTGATGTATTTCAAAAAGAATAGTTAATGTCTATGTTGTAACTAACGTATGAATTGTTTTATCCTTTCGTGAAAACAATTGGTAGGTTCGAGGACCAAGATTGAAAGATTCCGTGGAGATTCTCTCACTCAAGCCTTGCAATCTCACCATCGTCCAAGGTACATTCCTCTTATCTTACGGTCGGAAAGTATTAATCACTTCATGTAATGACGATCCTTATTTCAAACCACCATGCTACATAAGTACAGACAAATTTGATAAAAAATTGTTTATAGACAACACTTGGCATGCATTCAATGAGAGACGGAAAAAATAAAAACAAAACATGCAAATCACATTTCGCTACATCACAGTAAAAAGTCTATCAACAAAATCTCCATACTTGGGACTTTTTTCTATTTCGAATTGCTAGGTGCAACCAAAACATGTGATGTTCCCTATCTGCCCAAGTTTAGAGCTTGTTTGACAGAGATTTTTTTGAAAATCATTCTTAATCACGCATTTTATGAGCCCATAAATTTTTCTATTTTTTAAAACTCACATTTTTTTAAAAAAAATAATAATATTAATTTTTTTACTAGAAAATATCTATCTCAAACAAGCTCTTAATAAAGTTCACATGAATGCACATTCAACCCGACTGTACCAATAATAATTTTACACGAATAAAATGTGACATTAAGCTCTTGTTTGATTCTTGTTTTTAAAAAATATATTTTTTCTTTTCAATCACACATTTTTCAATAAAATAGTATTACGCGTAAATCTAAAACATTTTCTTACTTTTAATCACACATTCTTCATCAATTTATTATTTCAAAATGTATTTTATACAAAAAGGGGCTCAAACATTATCTAAATAACGTCTTATGTTGATTGGATTTTACATTTTTAAGCTCCTGTGTGGGCTCCATTAATTCAATAATATATTTTTTTTTCTCTCTCTTCTTTTCATTAGCACATTTTTAAAAATAATATTACACTTAAATTGAAAAAAATCTTATTCTTTAACTACTCTTATATCATATGTTTGTCACTAATTTTTATTTATTTATAAATTTTCTTAAAAGTATATTTGTCTGATTCCCTGCAGAGGAGTACACGGAAGGGCAAGCAGTGGCACACATCAGGCGGCTCCTAGACATAGTCGCCTGCACCACGTCATTCGGCTGTTCATCTTCTTCTCCCAAACCGAACGGTCGAACCGGGGTCAAAGAGTCCGGTCCACCAGAATCTGTACCCGGTTCAGAAAATGCAACTTCAGAATCCTCTCCGACCCCCAAAGGTCCCGACCGAAGGGCCGGTGAGGCCCCCAAGGCGAAGCTCACTAAGTCGGACGTTCCTGCCGCCTTCGCAGGAGGAGACATAGCTGAAAAAGGCGACTCCGTGGCGGCGATGATGTACCCACCACCGAGGCTCGGGCAGTTCTACGACTTCTTCTCGTTCTCTCACCTCACTCCTCCCGTTCAATGTGAGTTTTGTATATTAATATTTTATTTTCATTTCGTTTTTTTAAAAGTGAAAATCTATAAACTAATGGCATTTTAAACTTTATTGTGCGTGGAATTTCTAATTACAAAGCACAATTTAAATGAGTTAATATATATTTGTTTTTGGAGAATTAAGATATTCTAACTTAATTTCTCGATCTGCCATTGATTTGAATCACTTCTTCTACTCCGTTCTTTAAAACTTTTGACGCAAAATAGGGAACATTCAAGTTTGGCTAAGCCTAGTAAATTTATATACAAGTAAAAACGTAAGTTCTAAAGTAATAAAATTTTGTTGCTAGATATAATTAAGTTACTTATTTTTCGAGTAAGATAAATGTAAAAGTACTATTCAAATAAATAAATGTAAAGTAGTAACCTTTTTTTATTTTAAATAAATATCATGTACCTCATTTTCTTTGAGAATTTTGCCACTCAAATTTTGTTGCAACACTTGAAATCTTGAAACGCGTTAATTTTACAAAGCAAAAAATGAATGCGAAACGAGTTCCTTCTATTTTTGTAGCAAAAATGGACATGAACAATTTCATTATCTATTTTTAAATTCGCCATGCATGCTTGGTGCTTGGAGCAATTTTTATGTAAGTTGTTCCTAAAGTGAGATGTTTGCGTTTGTATTGCTAATTTTCAACGCTTCTGCAGACATTAGAAGGTCAACTCGACCATTCCTCGAGGATAAAACAGACGACGATTTCTTTCAAATTGATGTTAGCATCTTAAACTCCTATACAATAAAGTTCTGTTCTCTTTCGCCGTTCAGAACTCATTTGTGATGTTGGTATCCTCTGACATGGTATCGAATGGCTTTTTCCCTTTTAAATTTTATGCAGGTACGAAGTTGTAGTGGGAAGCCAACAACAATTGTTGCTTCTCGGAAAGGCTTTTACCCTTCTGGAAAGCGTATTCTTTTGAGCCACTCAATGGTTGGCCTTTTGCAGCAGATAAGTCGAATATTTGATTCTGTAAGTGCAGGTTTTTTCTATCTATTACTAATTCCTTTTTGCTAATCATTATTATTCCCTCCAAATTTTGCTATTAAAATCTGTCTTCTTGAATTCTTGAACGCTCGTTTATCTGAAGTCTCATCTTAGTCGTGGAGTTGATTTCTGTTCTCAGGCATACAAGGCTCTCATGAAAGCTTTCACTGAGCATAATAAAGTGAGTAATTTTATTTTACCTTAACCCCTCACGCTTATATAGCATTTCCAAGTTTCACTGATGACAACATCTATGCATTACAGTTTGGGAATCTTCCATATGGTTTCCGAGCAAACACATGGCTAGTCCCCCCGATTGTTGCTGAGAACCCATCTATCTTCCCTCCACTTCCTGTGGAAGATGAAAGTTGGGGAGGAAATGGAGGTGGACAAGGAAGAGATGGTAAGCATGACCGCAGGCTCTGGGCTAAGGAATTCTCGATTCTGGCTGCGATGCCATGTAAAACGGCAGAAGAGAGGCAGATCCGTGATCGAAAAGCTTTTCTACTTCACAGTCTATTTGTCGACGTTTCAGTCTTTAAAGCAGTCGATGCAATAAAACATCTCGTGGAAAATGATCAAAGGTCAACAGATAATTCTGACTCCTCAATTTTATACGAGGAAAGAATTGGAGATCTACTTATTAGTGTGGCAAAAGATGTGCCAGATGCGAGCACAAAGTTGGATAGCAAAAGCGATGGGAGTCTGGTTCTTGGAATGTCGCATGAGGAGCTCACAAAGAGAAATCTGCTTAAAGGCATAACTGCAGATGAGAGTGCAACTGTTCATGTTTGTCTAGTAACTTTTCACTCTTTGATTTCTTAGCCAATACCTCTTACGTTGGTCTCGTAACATTTGGAATGGTTAATGCAGCATGATGAGTTAACCTTCCTCTCTTGCAGGATACTTCTACTTTAGGTGTTGTGGTTGTTAGACATTTTGGGTATACTGCTATTGTGAAAGTTGCAGCTGAGGTCAATTGGGAGGGCAATCCCATTCCTCAGGATGTTGAGATTGAGGAGCATCCAGAGGGAGGTGCAAATTCATTGAATATAAATAGGTCAGTGCAACATGCTTTAAAATAGTATTTTCACATATCAAATGCCTCTGAGGCTCTGACTTCTGATAAAGGAAACCATGCCTTTATGTATGCTAAATTCTTGAAGAATTGTACCAATTTGTATTCCGATATTTTTGCTTTTGTACTATATTTTGTTTATTAATCATTGTTTTCTTCAACCTGAAACTTCTAGCTTGAGAATGCTGTTGCACAAATCAGCACAACCCCAATCATCTGGTCCAGTTCAAAGATTACTGAATACAGATGTGGAAGAATTACATACCTCTAGACCTTCAGTAAGGAAGGTGCTAAGTGAAAGTTTGCTGAGGCTGAAGGGAGAAGAAACTAAACCAACCAAGTCAATTAGATGGGAGCTTGGAGCATGCTGGGTGCAACATCTGCAAAATCAGGCTTCTGCCAAAACCGAGTCTAAAAAGAGTGAAGAAGCCAAGGTTGAGCCAGCTGTAAAGGGTCTTGGAAAGCATGCTGGACTGCTGAAGGATTTTAAGAAGAAGCCAAATGACCGAAACACTAAGGCTGATCCCTGCAAGGAAGTGGCTACCAATAGCAGCTCTGACATAGATAAAAAGCAACTAGAGAAACAAGATGAGGAAATAGAAATCATATGGAAAAAGCTGCTTTCTGAAGCAGCATATTTGCGCCTTAAAGAATCAGAAACTGGTCTTCACCTGAAGGTTGTCTTTCTGCCTTTGTAATGGAGTATTTTAGTTCCAAGATGTATTTTTCTGTAATCCAAGTTTTCATTTGCAAGAGATGATCTGTGATATTACAGCCTGCAACTGAGATAGATAAGATTCTTGAGGCATCTAGCATATACAAATATGTTTAAAAAATGATTTTTTTTTTTTTTTTTGCTCCATGGCTTGTAGCTGTCATAATAACTAATTCCTGTGGTTCCATTCATGTCGGCAGCCACCTGATGAGTTGATTGAGATGGCGCATAAATACTATGATGATACTGCCCTCCCAAAATTGGTTAGTACATTGTACTCAGCTACACTTTTTACCCTCAGCTTCTGGTTCAGGAAATGTGAGGACCTGGTTTTTAAGACATTCATGAGATGAGTGTTTGTTGCTAATTTTCCAATCTTTGACAGGTTGCTGATTTTGGCTCCCTTGAACTTTCACCAGTTGATGGAAGGACACTGACGGATTTCATGCATACCAGGGGTTTGCAAATGTATTCCTTGGGGCGCGTGGTAATTGCTTCATTTTATAATATTTTTAATCTTTGTGTCCAGAATACTTCTGCTATTTCATGTTACAATTTTGTTCATCACTTCTATGCTCACTTAGCTATCAATCTCAATAATAGAGATAGAAGACAGAAGAGTGGTAAATGGAATTTGAAGCTTATTTCCTCCCTTTGTTTTCGTCACCATTTCAGGTTGAACTTGCGGACAAGCTCCCTCATGTGCAATCACTCTGTATCCATGAGATGGTTGTTAGGGCGTGCAAACACATTCTTCAAGCTGTTGTAGCAGCAGTAGATAATGTTGCTAACATGGCTGCATCAATTGCTTCATGTTTGAATGTGTTGCTAGGGACACCACCTACCGGACATACTGATGCAGACATAATTAATGACGATGAACTTAAATGGAAATGGATTGAAACTTTCATTTCAAAGAGATTTGGGTGGCAATGGAAGGATGAAATTCGCCATGATCTTAGAAAGTTTGCCATTCTTCGTGGGCTTTGCCAAAAGGTAGGCCATTTCATCCCGAGAAGTTTTGACTTCTCTAAGAGGCTGGCTTTATTTACTTGATCTGTGTATTCAAAGATACCATCCTGTTTTAGGTTGGGCTTGAGCTTGTGCCAAGGGACTATGATATGGATTCCCCCTTTCCTTTCAAGAAATCAGATATAATTAGCATGATCCCTGCTTATAAGGTATGCTGCTACTGATTTGTTTTAAAAATTGTAGATGAACTATAGGAGGATTTTTGGGTAATTCTGACAGCATTTAATCTTCCATACAGCACGTTGCTTGCTCATCCGCGGATGGGCGTACTCTGTTGGAATCATCCAAAACTTCCTTGGATAAGGGCAAATTGGAGGATGCGGTAAATTATGGGACTAAGGTAACAATTGGTAACCCTCTTCCCCCCTCAAACACCCTCCTGAAATAGCCCCATCTTACCTCTGGCAGTTAATAATTTAAGTACTTAGAAGTATGATGGACATTCGAATTTATTTTGAAGGCACTCTCAAGACTTGTTTCCGTCTGTGGTCCTTATCATCGAATGACAGCAGGGGCATACAGTCTGTTGGCTGTGGTGCTATACCACACTGGGGACTTTAATCAGGTATGAGGATGTAATAATGGATATCCCATGCTTCACGCACTGACAAACTGATTGTATTGGCCATATATTAAGACAAATTGCCTGGTATCTCATTATATCTAAACATCCAAAACACGAAGGTATACCTTGTCTGACAAAGTTGTTTGGCAGGCAATATTGGTGACAACATCATTTAACTATCTGCGTAAATGAAGGTTTATGACATTTTTCTATTGCTGCCTATTGCTGATGGGTTTTGCATATTGTCTTTGTTCTCTTGGATTCCATCTATGAGCAACGTTTGTATTTCGAGTGTCAGATTCCAAGATAAACTGCAAAGTTAAATTTATATGTGAAAATTACAAAATTTCCCTGTGGGTGTAAACCCTACGTCTAAACTTGGCTATATTAACGATTATGCCTTGCTATCGGGCAATCTGTCAAACAGGGGCTAAGTCATTTGTATATGAGTCCCTTTGTAGAATATCTAGACCGAGTTCTATTAGTAAGGCAAGCATGTCACTAATGTAAGACATTGAAATGAAATAGCACCTAATAAATATAAATTTTGGCGACTAAAAAGTCAAGCATCAAAGTTCCAATTTTTTACCTACATTTATACTGTGAAAGATGACCAGTATTGACCATTTATAACAGGTCTTACTATTTTGGGATGATTTATTGATTTATGAGATCTATCCTGATGTCATCCTTTGTTTTGTTTATTTATTATTTGAGCAGGCTACCATCTATCAGCAGAAAGCTCTAGATATCAATGAGAGAGAACTTGGACTTGATCACCCTGACACAATGAAAAGCTATGGAGACTTAGCTGTCTTCTACTATCGGCTCCAACACACGGAGCTAGCCTTAAAGTATGTCAACGCTCGGAGCTGTTTTCTATCTGTTCAACTATTTGGCATTTATACATTTCCTGATGGTTTTACTCTGATTTCCATAATTTGAAAATAATTACTGAACGCAGTATTTGTGAAGTTTTAGAATGGGGTCAAAAGTTGAAAAAGTGTGCACTACAAACTTTGGGAGAGATTTATGGTCAGGAAAATTTGAAAACAACGTGAAAATCTGAATTTTGGTCCAAATTAGGGGGAAAAAAATAATTAATTCATGCAGGTCATGCTCCACGAGACCTTGAAGAATTTCCTAATTTTTGGGAATGTAAGTGATAACTGGAGCAAATTGTGAAAAAGCCTATTTTTATTCCTTATGCTTCTTGGAGAATCTGGATCACATAACTAGTTTCAAATAATCCATATTCCTTTCCCCTAGAAACACATCCAAAGGAAACAAAAAACTTGTCCAAACCCTGCTTTCATCTCTCTGTTTCCAGCTGTTGTCATCTACAACTTAATTGGTTTATCTACAATGAAGCATTGCACTATTGAAATCCATTATGATGTTGATATACATATGAGCGCCATCATTAACTAACTTGACAAATCTTATTTTGGTGAAAAGCTATCATATCAGGCACTTAAAAGTATGGCTTATATTTGTCCATCACGTTTAGGTATGTCAACCGTGCACTGTATCTCTTGCATCTAACATGTGGCCCTTCTCACCCAAATACCGCTGCAACTTACATCAATGTAGCAATGATGGAAGAAGGTCTGGGGAATGTCCACGTTGCTCTTAGATACCTCCATGAGGCTCTCAAGTGTAACCAAAGACTTCTTGGAGCTGATCATATACAAGTAATTCCCCTCTCTCCCCCTCATGACCGAGCATGTATGTCTTAAATCGTACATAGGCAATAGGTTGTGTACTTCTGCTCATTGATTTTCTGCATTTTACTTTTGCAAATACTAAATTGTTTGAAATTTTATACTCTGTTAATAAAGATGATGAAGCCAACTGTTTGAAGGTGAGAAGATAAATGTTTCCTCATCTGTTAAATGTGGATGTGAATAATTCTCCATCAACTTAGGTCCTGATGTAAAAGAGCCTTGCTTCGGTGCTTCTGTTCTGCAAAGAAGGTTGCTGACAGAAAGGGTGAAAATGAACTAGTTCTAACTTCTTGTCGCAATGGATCCGGATGCTCATGGTCTGCTCGGCTTGTACAATTAATAACTACTAAAAGAATCTCACCATTACAACTTCAGCAGTGACACAATTAGATGTGTTTGTATTCAGTATTCATAGAGAGAGTCTTCACAAATGAACCTTATATGACTTAACCAGAGATCTAATGGTGTATGATGGTCTTGGAAGTCTTCACAAATGAACCTTATATGCCTTTACCAGAGATCTAATGGTGTATGATGGTCTTGGAAGTCCAACTATAAGTTTTATAGAACATTACGATGAGAAAATTAATATCGTACCTTATAATGACATGAATTTGGTANATGGTGTATGATGGTCTTGGAAGTCCAACTATAAGTTTTATAGAACATTACGATGAGAAAATTAATATCGTACCTTATAATGACATGAATTTGGTAGGCATATTACCTGGGCCAACTCCACTGACAAAATATGATCAAATTAATATGTTCTGTGTGGATCTGTGTAGTGTGTACATTATGTTTACTTCTTTCAGGGGATAAGCAGATATTTTATTAACTGCTTTATCACCAGCACGGCAATGAGAACATTATCTTCTCAGTGTAACTATACCTGTGATGCCAATGTCATCTGTGGGATCTTGATATGCTGAATATTTGGTTCTCTTTTTCAGACTGCCGCCAGCTATCATGCTATAGCAATTGCTCTCTCATTAATGGAGGCATATTCTCTGAGCGTTCAGCATGAACAAACCACACTTCAGATACTGCAGGCTAAACTTGGACTGGATGATCTACGTACACAGGTAATACAGACTTCTGAATCTTGCTGAAGGGCCTAAGAGTTTAGGGATGATCCTATTCTTAATCTTATTTGGAATTCTCTTTAGGATGCTGCTGCATGGCTTGAATATTTTGAGTCCAAGGCTCTGGAGCAGCAGGAAGCCGCACGCAATGGCACTCCAAAACCAGATGCCTCTATCTCTAGCAAAGGCCATCTAAGGTGATTTTTTGTTACGTTTCCATGTTTTGTTATATGATGTTTCTGTATTGTTTGGAAACGTACGACTTTCTGGGTGCCCTGCCTGGTTTCGAAAAGAAAGTAATTTTGCGTTCAGAGTTCATAAGGATAGTATTTTTTTCTTAACGAGAATACTAGTTAGCATCTGATCACTTAACCCAATTTTAGTATAACTCGCTTTCGGTACAGACAACAATCATTTTTGTCTCGCTGGTTTCAAAAAGAAAATAATCATTAGCCATGACTTTGTTAATGGAAGGCTTTTTACTTATTCTTCCCTTTTTTTCCCTGGGACTGCTGGTTCTGATTTAACCATTGTCATGTAGTCTAAATCATGATGTTTCTATATTGTTTGGGAACGTACGACTTTCTGGATGCCCTGCCTGGTTTTGAAAAGAAAGTAATTTTGCGTTCAGACTTTATAAGGATAGTACATTTTTCTTTACCAGAATACTAGTTAGCATCTAATCTCATAACCCAATTTTAGTATCTCTCTCAATTGCTTTTGGTATGTACAACAATCTTTCTTGTCTTGCTGGTCCGAAAAGAAAATAATCATTAACCATGACTTGTTAATGGAAGGCTTTTTACTTGTTTTTCCCTTTTTTACCTGGGACTGCTGGTTCTGATTTAGCCATTGTCATGGAGTCTAAATCATTTCACTGTTGCTTCCCAAAGTATGCTGGCTCAGTAATCGGCTGTATCAATTCAAAAATGTATTATTGGCTCTATTTCACATTTACATTTCTTTATCAGATATATATATGCATACAGGGAAAATAAGAAAATAAATAATCAAAATTCTTCCAGGATAAAAATGAGAGAATTTTGTGTAATCACATGGCCCAATGCTGTTATCAACCATTTTAATCAAATAAGATGGTTAAATGACTGATTATGACTATTTAGGATTCCCTGTTACATTTCAAATCTCTTCAGTAATTACATCACCTTTGTTGTTCATTTATGGAATCAGTGTGTCGGACCTGTTGGACTATATTACCCCAGATGCAAGAGAAGCTCAAAAGAAGCAGGCTCGTGCTAAGGTTGAATTACTTAATTGATATGATTGTTCTAGTTTAATTCCTTATATTTCCTTGATCATTCTCCTTTATGCTGATGAACTTTTTGTCATGAAAAATCATCTTTATTCATACAGCTTAAAGGAAAATCGGGCCTCAATTGTGAAAAAGTGACAGATGAATATGAGAAGGATGAATTGAATTCACAAGCTGAACCTGTTCTGGAGAACTCCAGTGATAAAGAGAATAGATCTGAATTGGAGAACAAATTCGACTCACAATTTGCAGACTCCACCAACAGGAGTACCGATATATTTTTAGCTGACAAAACACTGTTGGATCAAACTGACGACTTCGTAAAAGATGACGTTTCCGAGGAAGGATGGCAAGAAGCTTTTCCTAAAGGCCGCTTACCAATAGGCCGCAAGCCCTCTGGTTCCAGGAGGCCAAATCTTGCAAAGTTGAACACCAACTTTCTGAATACATCTCATCCTTCTAAACACCGAAGTAAACCCACTAATTTCACGTCTCCAAGAACAAGTTCAAATGAGAATGCTGCTGCTTCTGGACTAAATCCTCATGCTTCAAAAAAGTTTGCAAAGAGTGCTAGCTTCAGTCCAAAGTTAAACAATCTTTCTGGGCCTGCTACTGGTAAAGAGAAATCTGCTAACCCAAAATCAGCACCTGCCAGCCCAGCTTCTAATGAAGCCACTAAAGCTGGTTCCACTGTTGGTTCAGTCAGTGTTCAGGCAGCCGGAAAGCTTTTCTCTTACAAAGAGGTTGCTTTAGCTCCACCAGGTACCATAGTTAAGGCTGTTGCAGAGAAATTGCCTAAGGAGAGCTCTGCAGAAGAAAATAACCAAGAAAGCAAGGAGACAAGCGTCGCAAAAGCATTCAAAAATATTGAGGAAGTTCAAGCTCAAAAGACGATTGAAGAAAAAAATCCTTTGGAGTGTGTCAAAGAAATAGAAGAAAGCGTTGAGGAGAAAAAAGTCGAACACAGCGATGCACTAATGGCAGAATCTTCACAAGAAGTAAGCACTGGAGCGTGTGAAGAAAAAATAACAGATAATGCAACTGTTTCAAAATCTGAAGCTGCCGTTGAAAGCACTGAAGGTGGTAACGGACACGATTCCATATCAGGAGTAGGGAGTTCTGATTTCTCCAAGGAATTAGAAACTAATAATGTTGGTAACTTCACAGGAACTTCAAATAATGTTAAACTTCCAGCTGATTCGGAAAATAATGTTCAGTTGCTGGAGAAAGCTGCTTCTATTCCGAAAGAAACTGTCGCAGATAAAGAGGGAAATCTTCCTTTGTCCAATGAAAATGAAAGTAATGGTTCATTACCAAATGAGGCAGAGAATCAATCTAATGGGAGTGCTAATCCTTTGCCACCTGAGGAAGAAAAGCAAAGTGATGCTGAGACTGGAAAGGAACCAGCCAAGAAACTCTCTGCAGCTGCTCCTCCATTTAATCCATCCACATTTCCAGTGTTTGGATCTGTTCCTGTGCCTGGCCATACAGAGCAAGGAGGAATATTGCCTCACCCTGTGAATGTTGTTGCTCCTGTGATTGCTGTTAATCCAGTTCGTAGATCACCACATCAATCAGCAACATCAAGAGTTCCATACGGTCCTCGCCTCTCAGGTGGCTATAATCGATCTGCAAATCGCGTTCCAAGGAATAAGCCTTTCCGCAATGGTGAATTTAATGGGGATCAGAGTCAGTTCAGTCCTCCAACAATAATGAATCCACTTGCAGCTGAGTTTGTACCTGGCCAACCATGGGTTCCAAATGGCTATCCAGTTGCTCCAAATGGTTATATGGCCCCTCCAAATGGTATTACTTTCTCCCCAAATGGATATCCTATATCTCCAAATGGCATAGCAACATTACCAAATGGCTTTCCAGTATCCATGAATGGTGTGCTGGAGACTCAAAATGGGCTTCCAGTATCTCCAGTGGATTCGGTAGAGTCTTCATCAGTTGCAACTGTCGAAGTAGCTGAAGAAAGCCAAAATGAAGTTGAAGTTGAAGTTGAAGCAGAGGGTAGTGTCGAGGGATATTCGAGCAACTTGACAATCATTGCTTCACCAACATCGCAAAATGTACAGGAAGAACCAAGATTTAGTGAAGAAACCCATTCTGATCAATCGGCAGACGATGAAAAATCACATTGTGGACCTGAAGAAACACCTAAAGATAAAGTTGCAGAAGATGCTGATATTGTGTCTGCAGAAAACTGTAATGATATTGCTGTCGAGGAAAAGACAACCAAGCGTTGGGGAGATTACAGTGATGGAGAAACTGATATAATACATGCAAAAGTTGAATGAATACTTTATCATCTACCTCACTCATCTACTCTTAATGACGAATACGATCGAAGCAATGAGATACACCCAGATTTGTGGTGCCAGGAAATGAATGGGGAGTTCATTTTTCTCTTCCTGTTGACAAGTTTGGTAGAACCCCGGTAAACCTAGATGCTGCTGCCTTCTTGATATGGTTTGATTTTGACCTAGCTTGGCTGCAAAGTGAAAGTCATCAAGTCAGAATGATGGAAAGTGAGAGTTTAATCTTGAGAAGGTGGAAGGATCTTGAGTGAATTTTATATTCTTTATGCCTTAAATTTCAAATTCTGTGGTTTCTTTTTAAACATGTAAGAACCTTGACTGGAGTTGTTCGGGAAATAATTTTAGGATGATCACGAGCAAGAAGTGCAGAAGATATACCATGAAAAAACTGGAAGAATTTGTTGTTTTTGTCAGTCATAGACCAGTTTTGACATGTTATTTAGATCATCGAATAACCGGCTTCCTTAATTTAACCAAGAATTGTCTGAAGAAAGATGCCTACTTGATGGATTTTGTATTTATCTATCTTCTTACATGGCAAATATAAATTCCTGTTAAGTTATAATCTTCGAGTTATTTCGTATTCTCAAGTCTATGTCGAGCCAATGCTAATTTCTGTGTAACTAACCAATTTTCCATGCACATTTTACTGATTTTACCCTGCTCAACTCTGCAACAAATTATCTGTTCTACTCCAAAAGTTCAAGAACATATGCCTAAGTTTACAGCTCAAAATTAAGTTTCAATAGCTGCATGGCTGGTTACAAGCAAGAATCAGCAGTGCAACGGTTAACGTATGGCGCTGCTGCTATAATATTACAACACAAATTGCATATATTCCAAATGACAGTTAAAAAAAAAGGGCGGTTTAGACCGTCAAGTTTTGGCGCCATTCGATGATAACGATGGTGGCAGCACAATGTGCAAGTGCTGCTGCAACAACTAAAACGTGAAAAATCTGATGGCTGTGTCCTACAATATCAAATGTACCAGGTTTCCATCTCTCTGGGATCCTAGTAACGTAAAACACAGCTCCAATGGCGTACAGAAGTCCCATAGCTATCTCATACCCGAGTGCGACAAGTATTTGTGGGTGATCCCAGTGAAGGATTACTGAATGAGCAGCAGGAATCACACCAGAGAACCCCATGGAGAGGAAGAGGGCTGCCCTGAAACCCCGGAAACGACCACTGGAGAGAGCCGGTGCGAGGAGGGTGATAACAGCAAGAATTCCTACAAATGTGATTGAGGTAAGGTATATGAGGCGCCAATGCGGGTGATCTGAGAACGTATAGTATATTGGTGTGAAGAATGAGCAGACGATCATGAGGGAGATGCCAGCATAGTCTAGGCGCCAGAAGAACAAGTAGAAACTTTGGGAGTGGCAGGCGAAGAGATGGGAGATTGAGCTAAAGATCAAACAACTCATTGCTCCTCCTAAGAAAACAAACCAAGGCCATGTAGGAAGAGAATCGGAATCTGTATTTGCATGTAAGATTGACACCTTGGGGATATTTCCAATGTAAGATTTCTGCACATCAAATACATATCTAATTAAACACAATATAATATACATTGGCGTCACCCCTGTTTGGTAGGCGTTAAAATAAGATTTTTAGTAAATTTTAATAAAAGTTGATTAAATGTGTTGTTGAAAAATTGTGGGATCCATGAAATATACGGTTAAAACTAATTGCTGACTTTGACTTAAATTAAAATTTGAATTTTAATCTGTATCAAATATGAGCTAACATCAAGAGTATTGAATTGAACTAGACTTGACATGTCTAATCTAGTCCAGTCCAATTTCTGGGCTTGCTTGGTTTAAACTAAAATCAAATTAAAATTTTAAGTCAAAGTTAAAAATTAATTATAACCACACATTATATGGGATTCACAACTTCTTAATCATATATTTTATAATTTTTTATCAAAATCTACTAAAAATTTGATTTTAATTTATGGAGCTTAAGTATCCTACAAATGTATTAGAAATCGAATGAACCACATGCCACATTGCCATGTAATAATATATTGAATTAATCTACATGTACATTATTTTTGTATATTAAGTTTGGCATTTCTCTGTATAAAAAATTTGGCTAGATATTTAAATAAGCATTGCTAAAATTAATGGCCATTATGCCTGCCACATCAGACAATGACAGTCAAATTGTCAAACTTTAATATATACATAGCCAAATTATAATATATTATAACAAAAAATTACTAAAATCAGATACTGCATTAAACTCAATCTTTTCATGTGCAGTAATTTTTTTTGGTATGTTCATATACGTGACAATGAGTTGCAGCATGTAACATATCATTGAATGAGCAGAATTGCAGAGAAAGAAGTTAAAATAATTCATAATTTGGTACAAAGAACTCCTTCTAATAATTATAGAATATCCTCCCTACTCATTTGTTTCCATCATGTTACATATACATCATATTTTATATCATTGTTTAGAGCATCTCCTAGAAGAATCAACGATTAAAATCATGCTCCAAGAGACTCTTTAAATTAACATTTTAATTTATAGTGTGGATTAGCCAAATTCACTCTCTATAATTAAATGCATTCAAAATGTTTCAACTTTCAATGTAGAATAGCAATAAAATAATATAAAGAAATGTTAATTAAAATAAAAGATAAAGAAAAATAATAAATATTTTTTGAAAGTGGTAAAATCAAGTGTTAAATATAAAGAGTTTGTTGGAATATTTAAAAAATTTAACTCTCTAAATTTATAGATGCTCTTTAAATGATAGAACATGTTATTTAAAAATAGAGTCTCTTGAACATGCTCTTACATTGTGCCACGTGATAAGACATCATTGAACAGTTTAAAAAAACACTTATTCCACCCACAATTTTTTGAAAACAAAGGAATGTCAGTGGTGAATCCCATTCAGGCCTAGGGTAAGCAAAGGCGTGCACTGAACTTTTGGACCCAATCCAAATGCCCAATTTCATCTTCTTTTTTTTTTATTACTAGCCCACACTACCCTGCCAAGAAATGAAGAAACCCAATACCATTCGATTTCAACCCATTCCTTCCACCACAGCTCAGCTCCTCATCCTAGGACGATTGGACACAGACGGACAGCACTACACAACCGGACTTCTCAATCTCCATCATTCCGCTCCGCCAATCGACTTCTCAACCTCTCACAAAGTCTCACCCGACGCCTCCTTCCTCCAATCTCAGAATCTGTTGCGGCTCCGCCACTGTTTTCGAGCCCTATACGGCAGTACGCAGATACAGCAGCTGGCAGACGCCTTCGATTCCACATTTCCACCGGCGATTCGACAGCAGCACAGTAGAAGAAGGTTAAGCCCCCAAAAGCCTACTCGTTTTTCATTTTTTATTTGTTATTTTGATTTGTGTAATGTTTAAATTTTTTCTTTTTGACATATGAAATTAGCTCTTGAATTGCTTTTGCTTCCAGTTTCAGTATTGTTGCCTTTGCGAAAGCACTATGTGAGTAGTTTACTCTGTGAATTGATTCCAGTATTGCTATATGAATTGCACAGTGAATTGCTTTGCTTTTACTTCCAGTATTTGTGATTCTGTCACTCTGAATTGCTTCCAGTAATTGGATGTTGTGAATTGCTGAGGGGATGAGATTAGATCGAGAGTATTTTGCTTGATTTTACTTGGATAATTAGCACGTAACTTCCTAGTTTCATTGTTACCCTAAAAAACGTTATACATTTCATTTTTTGGCATTTTCACCGCAAATGCTCATTTTCAACTATTTTCACAATTAAAATTTATGAAATCTTTAAATAAAAGAAAAAAATAAAGAAAAAACTAATTGCAATCACAGTCTCAATTCTTTTTTAAAAAGTTCAAATAAGTCACAAATAAATTATTAAAAGGGTAATTTGCACATAATGTTCCCATATTTCCCTATTATTGCAAAAAATATCCATACCTTTTATTTTTTTTATCATTTCACAATTAATTACATGTTTAATTGCACAAATCATTATTTCTTTTCATTTTCTTCCAATTTCTCAATAAAAAGCTGTGAAATGACGAATATACCCTTCTATTTAAATAAAATTTAAAAAATTAATTGGAATCATAGTCTCAATTTTTTTAAAAGTGAAAACAAGTTCACAATAAATTATATAAAAATAATTTTTTTTTAAAAAAAGTGCTGATTAAATTTATTTAAAAATTAAAAAAATTAAAAAGAATATATATTTATTTATTTAAATATGATAGTATATTTGTCATTTCACAACTTTTTATTGAGAAAATGGATAGAAATAATGGTTTATACAATTAAATATGTAATTAATGGTGAAATGACAAAAAATAAAATGTATGGACATTTTTTGCAATAATAGAGAAAGGTAGGGATATTATGTACTAATTACCATTTTAATAATTTATTAGTGACTTATTTGGACTTTTTAAAAAAAATTGGAACTGTGATTGCAATTACTTTTTTTTCTTTTTCCTTTTGTTTTATTTATAGAAAATGATATATTGGTCATTTCATAATTTTTAATTAAGAAAATAGGTGAAAATGACATTTTGATCAACGAAAGGTGAAAATACCAAAAAAGAAAGGTATTGACGTTTTCCACAATAACAATGAAAGGTGAGGACGTTATGTGCTAATTACCCATTTTACTTTATACTTGATCTGGGCTTAACTTGCTTTTACTTCCGGTGATTGATTTTGCTTTCAATTACTTGATTTGAGCTTAACTTGAAAACATTCTTAATAGCAAAAATGCTTAAATCTAGATATCAAATGAATAGATTATTTAAAAGAAAATCAAATGTAGAAATTGCTGATGGGGAGATATCGATATCAAAGTACGAAAACTCGCAAAAAACAGGTGTTATTTATAAACTATGTCATTTTTAGTATTATGGTAATATTATTTTATATTTTTATCATCGTAAAATCCATGACTAAAAATTCAAAGTTCAGCGTCCATTAGATTGTTGTGTCCGCACTGAACGAATTTTTTGACTCCGCCAATGGAATGGCATTAATTTTTTTTCTTACTTCGGAATAATTATTTTTTATTCTAGGTATAGATATCTTCACGTGGAGCGGATCCCACCAGATTCCTCAACTTCCTATAACCACGTCAAAAATTGGTCCCACTCCCACATGTTTCTTTTCTAAATTGTCTGCCATATTTTATCAAAGAAAAGTAAGAGCAACACTTACCGAAAACAATGAATCTGAACCGTTGGATTCATTCATCATCTTCATGTTTAACCAAGCATTACTTCCCTCTCTGCGAATTCGATTATCAAAAGTCAAAACTGGAAAAAAAAAGGGGCTCTAAACAAATTGAAGTCAAATGACCAAAAACTCCTCCAACACTATGTGAAATTACCCAAGGAAACTCGCCATCACGTTCTCCAGAGTCATCTTCTCCGTCAAGCTCATCGCCGTCAATCCAACAAATATAATACAACCTAACAAATGCCTAAGAAAAAAAATCCAAATTAATTAAATTTTCAGGATTCTGAATATTATGCAGGAATTAAATCAACTTCAATAATTACTAAAATTATAGTTTGAGAACAGAGAAATCAAATTAAGATCAGATCTAAAATCGAACACTTAAAAGTTTAACCATTGAAAATTCTTCAAGTGATTGAAAACATTAGTCGAGATAGATTAATCATTAATCAAATAAACTTACGTCCAAACATTGAGAGTCTCATTGTGCAGAGAGAAAAGGCTAAGAAAAATATGTTTCAAAGGCCATTCACATCTATAATAGTCTCTGATGAACTCGTTATCCTTCAAATATTTTGGCAATTCCTCGTACTTGAACAACTTTTTCTCGAATTTCGCCTTCTTCTTAGCCGCTTTCCGTCCATCTCCACTCGCCGGCGGTCTCGACAGTGTGGAGGTGCTTCCCGTGCTTCTTCTCTTCATTTTTAATTTTCAGCCGGAAAAAGAAATTCTAGGTTTACTCTCTCTTCCCCGGCTAAAATCTCTCCTCCGGCTATCCTGCATATATAGCTATATATACTTCTGCATATATATATACAGCTATATTATATATATTTTTTCTACATATATGTGTGTCTTTGCGTGTATCTAACCATTACCAAGAATGGAGCTTGAAAGGTTGTCGCAGAGAATTTATATCTGCAGCGAATACCGTGTGATCGTATCTCTCTCTGTTTTTTTTAAATTCTTTAGTCTCAATCATTATTGTTTTTCGTTTATTATCCAGTGTAACGAGACTATGTTAAGTACATAGTCTCGCTCTTTTATTGGATGTTTAATGTCCACGCGTGTGGACGGAATGTAGCAAGTAGGGACCAATTTGGATTTAAATCTAGAAAGTGTGGTGACTTTAAGAAAGTTGTTCGCTAGCTTTGTCTAAAATTTGTTGGAAAGTTTGAACTTTAGTGCTTTATGAGTTTTGATTTTCTTTTAATTCAATTTCTACTCCCGCCATTTATTTTAGCTTCTTCGAATCATATAGCCTCTGTTTAGTACATATTAAAATTTTCATTCTTCTACTTATTTTCAACCACATATTTTTCAATAAAATAATATTTTCCATCACATCAATAACTTTTTCCTTCTTTTTCAACTACAAATTCTACATCAATCTACTATTCCAGAATATATTCTTCCAAAATAATGTGGATCAAACACACACTTAGACTTGTTTGGTAGAAATTTTTTTTCGTGTAGATTCTATGAAGGTGATTTATTTATTCTTATTTATTTTATTTATTTTAATTTTTTCGAAAAATGATTGACTAAAAAGTAAGGAAAAATTATGAGTTCATGTACAAAAATATTTTATAAAGAGAATGTGTGGCTAAAATGAGTTCAAGAAAAATGAAAAAAATTGTGGTTTAATGTTTTGTGGGTGTAAACTAGTTAAGGATTACAATTAGGGGGAAAAATAGATGGGAAATCAAGTAAAAGGAAATTAAAATTTGGCTTCTTTTAAGAAAATGGATGGAATAAACATTATTTTTTTTCCTTATGTGCAAAAGAGTAGAATTGTTCAATTGCTAATTTTGAGTATAAAAGTGTCGCATTTATCTCAATAGGTGATGGGTATATTCGTCCTTCGTCTTATTTTTGTCTTTTTATCACATCCTAATACTCGATTAAGACAGTACGAAATCAGGGTGGGTGGAGGCATGTTCCACCCACTCCCCTTTTTTTCTTTTTTCTTTTTTGTCATGTCTTTGTTTGGAGAAAATCATTACTTTTTTTTCACTTGAAGAACAACATATTTTTCATTTAGAAAAGATGATTCCTTTTTATTTATTTATTTATTTTTTTGTATGATAAAAATTTGTATCTTAAAATGAAATTTAAATGGGGCGGGAACCATGTTCTTCATATCCACACCTCCCCACCTCGGGGCAACTACCCCCTCTCGAGCCCCACCCTCGCATACCCAATTAGAAGGGAAATCACCATCGAATTCTAAACTCGGGTTTAACGAATTATTTTGTCATTTCTAAGTGTGGTTTGACAAATAAAGGGAGTTGTCAAAAATAATTTGGTCTAGTTTGAAATTTTTATAAACTGTTTTAGTTTGCCTAATTTTACGACTGCCTTGCAGTTGTACTAAATATCCCTTATTTTTGGTGGGCGCGATGTAGACCTAATACCCTCCCTATATGGGACCTCATTTAAGTTATGAAGTGATGATTAAGGGGATGAGCTTGTATTTATGGTGTGGTTGGCAATGGACCTTCATCTGCTTCTGCATTATTGCTTTCAATTATTGACCTGTTACATTTTTCTTGTGCACCCACCCCATCTCGCTCCCCTACACTTTTTCGAACTCTTGTCTGTAAATTACTCGACAATGATATACAAGTTTAGTGTGGTTTACGATTGTACGAGATGGTTTTCGTCTATAAATCGGTAGGTGTCTACTCAAAATCTTGTAGATCGATACAAACTTCACTGCGATCGTTTAGATCATAATAGTACTAGTTCAATATGTTTATACAGTTACCTTTGAAAATGATTAACTGCATTAGAGCGATCATTCTGTTGATTAAAAAAATTTAACCTGTGTGAATCATAATCGTAAAAGTTCTGGTCCTATTTTATGTATGGAGATGTGGTTTGTGTAGGTCAGGAATACCTCGATTATGTTTGCACGTCCATGTGCCCTGTGTGGTGTGACTTGTTCCAACTAGGAATATCTCAATTATGATTGCGCACTCATATAAAAATCTCAAGCAGGGCAATCTCTTTTTGAGTAGTAGAATATATATTTCTTTTAAATAAGTTGAAAGTACAACTAATTAGGATCTAGGAAAATTTGCAGCATAGCTCCCCAACTTATTCCACCATTAATATTTTGGTCCTCAGCCTTTAAAAGGGAATAAGTTGATCCTTAATATTTTATTGTCTTTAGTATCTAGTGACAAAAATATTGCAAGTCTTCATTAAGTTATCATTTTTTCACAAATTTTCATTCGAGTTAGAAAATGAAATCTGACTTCATAATGCTGCAATCGCGTATTGCCTCCTCCAGCATCGACACGTGGAAGAGGGAGTAACAAAGAAATTAGAGAGGTTATCTAGATTTAACATATACATATAATTGAATGTTTTAGTTCTCGTTTCCTAATTGTGCACATATAATAAAAGGTAATGACTAATTTAATTTTTTTTTTTTAAAGTTATAGACGAGCTTGCTATAGGAGTGATATACCAAATACCAATATTGCAATGTTTTAACAGAATCTATTGTATAATTAAAAATATTGTTAATAAAAATAAGTTAAAAGCGAATATATTTAAAATAAAAAAATAATTGATTTTAAACTCTAAAAATGGTAGCATTTATGTTACTTGTACATTATTTATATACATATTGGATGACATTAGAATATGTGGCAAAATTGAAATTATTACTCGTTTTAAGTGTTGAAAAAATTAATGGTAAAATTGTATTTTTCATAATACAATGTAAAGTAAAATATCAACTAAAATGACCACGAGTGGACTTGGCTCCACCCATGTGTGCAATAGTGGTGTACTGCCTAACGCTTTGTCTATTAATTATTGGGATTGGATATTAATTTATTTGTCACATCAAAAAGTTATTAATATTTCTTTTGTAAATAAGAAAAATTGCAACCGCAGTACTTCGAGAACTTTTATTCTTAACACTTTTACGCGAAAATGATTTTTATTAACGATATTCATTCAAAATAATGGTGCCTAGTGATGGTTTCCTCAACGTTTTCTTGTCAATAAAAGGATACAAATTAATTTAACAGTCGAAAATTCTCTAAATGAAATTAAAATGTTACCTTTCCTTTTCCCTTTTTGTGCTCATAGTTTGATATCTTGTTTTTCATTTTTGTTGCTCATCTAAGTACTTTGGATTGGGTTCCGATTTTGGATACCTAGATCGAATGTAGCACTCTTGAATAGGACTTCCGACATGAAAGGTTTTTGGGTTTGGGGAAGGATTGTGTTAGGGGCGTTAAGTGCGTCGGCCCGTCCATTAGCGAGCCGTGGACGCTCAAACCAAGCAACGATTTGGTCATGCGAGCCATTCATGTGCAAGTCGACTTGTCAAATTGAGATAAATATGCATTTTTTGTAAAAAAAAAAAAAGTGGCTTGAGCTTGGCTTGCCCAATAAGCAAGTGAAAGACGGCTAACCTAACGATTCTACTTCAGCTCGGTGGTAGGCGAGCCAAGATGTTCAACTCCCTTGATTCAACACTTCTAAATTGGGTGGAGTGGAGCAATAGATTCGGAGTTTAGTACTAACTCGATTGACGTTTGTAGATATCTAACTTTTTGTAGAAATATCTTTTAAAACGTGTGAAACATTGAGCTAGACATAGTTTATAATAACAAAACACAAATAATTTTTATAATTTTATTTATTAATTTTGTTATAATTCATGTTATGTCTATCGTGGATGCTACGACCACTAAAATACTAGCAAAAAGCTAATTTGCTAAATATTGGATAACTCAAATCACACATTATTTATCATGCACCAAATATTTTTGGATAGTAGCTTAAGGTGGTGGGTCCTTTTTGTCGCTAGTCAAATTTCTTTTGATGGGTTCTTTCGTAAGCGCCAAAAAAAGTAGAAATGGCCAATTTATGTGGCCTCATGGGGTTAAGAAATTATCGACTTTTTAATAACTTTTAATTTGTGTTTCACACTCTTTAGTGATTCTTCAGTATCAAGTGAGAGATCCAGAATTTTGAGTCAGAACGGACGGCTTTGACAGTCGATAGTTGACAGCAATAAATATTAAGAGCCCTATTTGATACCCTTTTTTTTTTTTTT
>CAIGRP010048237.1:0-15088 GCA_903798385.1 Fraxinus cuspidata
AAACTGAAAAAAATTAAAGAAGCTTAAAGCCAAACTTATTTTGTACGCACACAATAAAACTCAAACTTTCAGGCGACAAGCCCAGCATTTTTTGCACACACTAAAGTTGATAGAAGATCGGAAACTCGTATTTCGTCCTTAGCATACGATGAAATAAGAAAGTATTGCGTTAATAACGAAATAATATCACAAAACCCAAAAATGCACATCGTTGCTGCCTTCTTTTTTCTTACCTACGCAATTGATGTATTTGGTGGTCTGTTTCCGACGAGGAGGGAGGAACTATTGTCTAACAGTTGACGAGGCAATCGGATGTGGCGATTATTTGGGTTGTTGCCTGAAAATTACGGCAACGGGAGCGTCTTCATTGTAAATGGGAAAGTGAAATTGAGTTGGGGAAGAAATATGATTTCAGCCGGGTCACTTACTAGAAAACTCTTTGCTTTTTGTTTATTTTTATTTATTTTTAACTTTCCACGTCAGCACTGTATGGTATGATGTATGGGCTAATGTACATGAAGCGGAACTCTTAGAAAAAAAGTTGTAGAAAACCAACCCACTTCTTGTTGCTTCCTCCTCCTATACGCAATATACACTAAAATAGAAACTTATAATTGATTTCTTCGTCTCTTTCTTCATTTATAACCAATTTTCACTTTCCGAAAAAATTAAAATCAAATTTTGGAATTTCTGTTTATTTCGCTCTTCTATTTCTCTCCAATTTTACCTCAAGAAGTGGTGGTGGTGACGACAACGGTAATGACGACGAAAGGTGAGGTGATGGTCGGCCGGTGGTAGGAGGTGGGCGTTTCTTGGTTTCCTTTTGATTATGAGGTGGGGGATAGGGGGCTAGTGGGGTTGGGATGGAGTTTTGTTTCAGCTTATTTTTTTTTCTTATTATTTAACATTTTAATTGTTTATAATAGGAAAATCTAAACTTACGATTTTACCCCTTCCATTTTGGTCAAAATTAGTCAAAGTCAACTCTTCTTGGTCCAATAACGGTGTATTGGACGGTTTCCATCCAGATGGACCGCAACTTCATATTTACGAAAGGTTAGGGACCTTCATTGGCACAAAATGAAGGTTATGATAAAATCTGAAAAAATTGAAAATGTTAGGGACCCTGTTACAATTTTTCTTATAAAAAATTATGTTAAATAAAATATGAATGCAAATCAATAATGCTCCTTGAGAAAAATAAAATGAAAAGCAAAAATAAAGAGACTGATGGAGTGAATAAAAATTTTGACTCTCTAAATTTACAAGTTTGATCGTGCACATAATTCAAAATATCTACATCCATCACTTTCAAAGACTAGCATTGGAATTTGGTGATGCAAAACCTCCCTCTTGGTGGGACAAGCGGGAGAAATCAGGACCAAAACCATGACATAGCATCATACCTTTAAAGCTAATAAAGTTCATTCCATGGTTTACTGATCTGTGAATGTCTTTTACTTGGTGTTTAACTTCATTAGAGAGCAAAATTTAAAATTCATTCACATTAATGGCATTCAATTCTGGCAAAAATGTTGGCCCCGCATCAAAAGAAAAGAAAACAAATTTTACAGAAGCTGTGAAAATCAATACATACCCCCAACATCTAGGGGCGGAAGCAGAATTTTAAAGTTAGGAGGGTACAATCAAACTTGCAAAGAAGTTGAGAGAAATTTTACAATCGAAAATTTACATCTAAAAAAATCATACCCCATGTAATTTTACATCTGAAAATTTATATGAGATATGACTTTTTCGAATATAAAATTTCGAAAATTTTTTGATGTCATATTCCATATAAAATTTCCTAATAAAATAATGAAAAATACGTTGAGAAATTTGTATCGCAAAAATAATAAATATTAATGAAATTATTATTTTTTTTAAAAAAAGCGAGTTAGGTCTTTGTTTAAGACTCACGTTTAACGTATTTTTAACTATTTTTCGATATCTATTTGAACAATTCGATATGCCCATAATGTAGCTCTCGAAATAAGTTTTGAAATGACATAAGCAATTTGTAGATTCGATTAGCGTACGATCGTCGAGAGAATTTTTAAAATTAGCGTGTTATCGAAATTCAAATTTATTGTGATTTTGCCCCTGTTTGGTGGAAATTAAAATCAAATTTTTAGTAAATTTTGATAAAGTTAAAACATTTATGGATTTCATGAAATATGTTATTAAAATTAATTGTTGACTTTGATTTAAATTAAAATATAGATTTCAATTGATATAAAAAATGACTTTATAAAAAAAAAAAAAATCTCAAACTTTGGGGGGTCATGTGCCCCGGGTCCTCCCCTGCCAACATTTGCAGCTTTTATACATCAAAAAAAATGGAGCGCAAAAGTCAGCAAAAATAGTGAAAGATAGTAAAGAAGGTGCTTCCAGCAATAGGCACTTCAAACCATGAAATCCAAGACATCAGTCGAGCCTAGAGGCAGTGGTGGCCACCCATACACCTCTTTCTCCTAGAACCCCATTTTTAATGATATATATATGATTCTCGATCACGTTGAACTTCTAACATATGATTAGTACGAAATATGGATGAGTAGGACTTTGAATACTAAGATAGACAAGGGACAAAGGTAAAGTGTTGGTGCTTTCACCTCAACGCAAACATTTATGTTTATTAAATGATTTACTTGTTATACGAAGTGGGTTGATTTACTCCATATTTTAAGTAGGTTATTCATTATTAAGTGACATCAGTTTCTGGATACTTGTGGTATTTACCCTATGCGGCATGTCACTTGATGACCTCGGGAAGCACGATAGTTCATCATCTATTATGGATAGCATGTGTCATAATACTATATGATGTGTGTCATAAATTAGTTTGCGGAGCTCTCTATGGCCTACAGAAGTGCAAAACTTTTGGTTAGGCTGAACACAATATGACACCAAAATGAGCTAAATTTGTGTAGCGGTACCAACTGTTGTTCAGGCAATTATCTGTGTGAGGCTTGTGTAAGCTAATTTTTATAGTGATTTACATACGATATACCATCATATGTGATGGTAATATGTTAAAGGCCAATCTTGGGTGGAAGTTGAGTACATAATAGGGGTTAAGTGGACCAAAGTATATTAGGATTGCAAGTGCACCATCATACTCATTTAACATTGTCTTAACGTTTATGTTCTCAATGTTGTAGGTTAAAATACTATAAGTGATGCTAAAAACACTTGAGAGTATTTTATTGAGATACGCCAGGCATTATCAGTAATATATTTGGGGTTTATACATTAAATTTTTATATACAACCCCTTTTATTATAAAATCTCCATTGTAGTATTACCTAAAGTACAAAATGTTGTTAGGGGACTTTGGCATTTCAGTGCATGGGATGTTAGTTTAAAGGAATCATCTCGTCCTTGTAGTGCCGACCACGAGATTTTGGGGACCTTAGACCAATTTCAATTATTATTAAGTAAAAATATTCAAAACTACAATAATAATAATCTAAAACTTTCAAATATATAGATTAAATTTATTTTTTTTCTAGAATTTTTGATAGAAAATCAACAATTATACCATTACAATCAATATGTTTTAGAACTTCTTTTTCGATGGCACTATAATCAATTCATTCTACCTTATTGTGACATTATTGACCGAGAGTAGGATTTTATCAACTTCAACTTTGAGAAGATCCTCTCGACACATGCAGTTAGTAACTAGTATATTAGTAATATTCTATATGCAATCCACATATTTGAAAAAATTCGTGATTTTTATATAATCTAAAACTTCGGTAACCTTTTTAGCGTCTTCTTGTAAACAATAACAATTTGCAACTCAAAAAATAAACTTGTACTTATCAATATCATACTTCTTATCATGATTAAATCTTAGGGAAAATTGCAACAACGATTCCTAACCTTTTCAATTTTTTCAGACTTTACCTTAACCTTCAATTTGTACCAACAGAGATTCCTAACCTTTCAGAAATATGTACATGGATTCCAAATGGATGTAATACATCCACCTTTCTATTAGTTGACAAGAATAATGATTTTGACTTCTTTATTAATTATTTTTATGAGGGTCAAATGGTAACACTATATCTTTCCATATAAAAAATTAAAAATAATTAAGTAAAAATTAAAAATAAAGAATAAACAAAAAAGGAATTGGAACCATATTCCCCAACACTCCCACCCCCACTCAACGCAACCCTCAAAAATCAATCCAACAAAACTCACCCATCGTCGGCCGACGACCGTTGCCACCACCACATGATGCTACACGACAATCCAAAACCCATCTCAAGAAACCCCCAAACAACGCCCAAAACCTAGCAAAAACAATGGTCCATTGCCGATTTCAAAATCGGCAAACCCAGGGCAAAGGCAAGTTCGACCGTGTATACCGTGGCCTACCATCAAGCCGAAGTCAAGCTACATGAGGTCTCACCAAGTGAGAAATTTCTTCATTTCATTTTCAAATTGTTTCTTGCATTCGATTAACTTCCCGGCTTTGTTGGAGTGGCAAGGAGCCTATCCTTGAGGCGACATAGGGTTTTGGAGAGAGCTGAAAGGTAAGTTGACAAATTTTGGAAGGAGGGTTTGGGGGTAGAAATCTTGTTTTCTGCACCGCCAATATGTTCTGTCGGAGGCAATGGCGGACTACGGGAAAAGATCCATTCCGACGACAAGGGAGTTGAGGGGAGTGGTCAAGTTTGAAACAAAATCTTGGGATTTTAATACCCATCTGACTGTAGAATTTTGGGTACGGCAGGGAAGTAGATGGATTGGTTGAAATGGGTGGTAATTGAGTGAAATAGGTTTGGATCAGAGTTGAAAATTGATGAGAATCAACTTGTTGAAATGCATTTGATTGTTTTAAATGTTTGTGTACTTGGCCAAATGAGCATTCTTTTTGGTGCCGTCGTATGTACCGATGATGGGCGGTGATTTATTTTCAAATATGGGGTGGGAGTAGGAAAGGAGTTGGTGAAGGAGAAGAAATGGATAGAGAGAGAAAATCCTTTTATTTTTTATTATAATTTTTTATTTATTTTATATTAAAATTGTGAAGATACTATTTTGCCCTTTTAAAAACTGGTCAAAGTATATGTTTTGGTCAACAAAAGTTGATGTTTTCCATCAATTTGGACTGCAGATACATATTTATGAAAGGTTGGAGGCCTCCATTGGTACAAATCAAATGTTATGATAAAATCTGCAAAATTGAAAAGGTTAGAGACCGCTATTGCAATTTTTTTCCTTAATTTTTTTTTCATGGTTATCACATCAACACTAGAAATAATTATCATCTGTATATTGTAATTTTTTTAAATGGGTAACTATTACATAACATCACTATTTTTCACTATTATTGTGAAAAGCGTATATACTTTCCATTTTTTGGCATTTTCACGAAAGCCATAACGTAAAGTTGGACTTTTCTTCAAAATACCTAGAAATCACAGGGCAAAAAGACTAAAAATTAAACTAATGCTATGTTTGATTGTGCAAAATTTTCCATGGAAAATGGAAAACCAATTCCAACTTTCACTTTTGCATTGTTTGATAGCAATAATTTTCTTTAGAAATGATTTTCTTGGTTTCCCTCACACGAGCAAAATTTCCATGGTTTTGTTGAAAATGAATTCTCACCACTTTGGTGAGAAATTTTTTTCTAATTTACCATTTTTTATGGCAATTGGAAAAAATTCTATATACAATGGTAAAAAAATTATCAATTTTATTGACAATTTTCATGCAAAACAAAGTCAAACGAATGATATTCGGTATGGTAATTATTTTATTTTTTTGGCAATGAGAACAAATTTTAGACAAAATGGTAAAAAAATTATCACTTTAAAGAACAATTACCATGAAAATTGAAGTCAAACGGACACCAAACTTTCAACATTTTCTAGGGGGAAAATATACCAATCAAACACAATTAATTACAATTTCCAATAAAACAAATTTTAGGCAATTCAATTTCTTGTAATTCATTTTCTTTTCACCCAAATTCCACATTTGCAATCAAACGGATCCTAAAATTTCGGTTCGTGGAGTTCGAGTAGAAAAATCAACTAAGAGAATTATGAGAGTTGGGTTGTTTTGATCAGTGGATTATGAAGGTGAGGGGGTGATTATCACATAACGTTTTTAAGGAGGAGGAGGAGGAGGAGGAGGAGAAGAATTTTTTAACTTCTAATTTTGTAATAATTTGTTTTGCACTAATTTGAACCTTTTTTAAAAAAAAATTGGGACCATGGTTGCAATTAGTTCTTTATTTTTTCCTTTTCCTTTTTTTATTTAAATAGGAGAGTATATTCGTCATTTTACAAGTTTTATTGAAAAATTGGATGAAAATGATATTTTGCACAATCAAATATATAATTAAGGGTGAAAATGCAAAAATATGGAAGATATAAATGTTTTTCACAATAATAGAAAAATATATGGACGTTATGTATTAATTACCCTTTTTAAATCAAACAAAACTTAAAGGTATTTTCATAATTTAAAAATTGTTCAGACCTTAACCTAGGTAAAAAAAGAGCTTAATCAACTATAAATAATAAATAATAAACTCTAAAAGATTTTTAAGTATTTTATCTCATAATCAACATTTTGATCAAAGTGCTTCTTTCTGTAGAGATAATACATGAAAAGTAAGTTCAAGTTTCATTTAAGTAGTAATTTCTTTTCTAATAATCTTGTCATATTCAAATTCAGTTTCTTTATATGGTTACAAAAATGAAATAAGAATTTTCAAATTACTAATAGTAATACCAATAGACATATCTTAATTCTTTTAACGTTTTTCTTACTCTATTAATAGCAGATAATATATTGTACCAAATAATTATATCAAACAAGAACTCAAAATATAAAATGTCAGAAGTAGCATCTCTAAATGCTTTAGTTTTATCACATGTTTGCACTATGTGTTTTAAAGTAGTTTTTTCCTAGCAATTGAAATCTTAATACGTTCAACTTTGTGTTCTTAATGTGCTTGTGATATTTAAATTTTTCACATTATCCAGAAATTTTTTTACATTGTACAATTCCAAAAAATATTTAACTTATATACAAAAATGAGCTCCAAGTAACAAAGTGTAAGATTGTAAAACTATTTTTTGAGAATTTTTTTTATTTATAATTGTAATATATAATAAAAAATTTTTGGGACATCATCAAAGTGGGGTCTTAGTCTATCGCGTGCCCTATCTATAGTCAGGAACGACACTGCGTCCTTGATTAAGCATTATAAATAAATTTATGTGTATAAACACCATGGATGACAAGAATAGGTAAATGTTTTTCTATCTTCAACAATATGTTCACATGATTATAGGAGGACGTGACATTATGGTAGAGAGTTGTATTAGATTTTTTGGAACTTCGAAGGTTCAAGAATTAAGGAAGGAAAATGTGCGAGGGCAACCCTCCTCGTCCCGTACCATGCAGCTGGTAAATTTAATACCGTGTACCTATCCTAATGCTCATGGGAAAGTGAGGTAAGACGGGATCAGGTAGGGACACTTTTTCCATTCCAGGTTAGACAAGGAATTTTGTCCCGCCCGTAGCGTAAAACCCAAATGCGACTGTTTTGAAAGTCCCCGCCCCATTAATACTGAGGTAATTTAGGAATTGAGTCTGGTATGTGGACGGAATGTTTTCTTTTGTCTTTTTACTGGCTTCATTTTCACTCCTCCCCATTTATGATTTTCATGAAATTCCGTTCACGTTTAATATTTTCTTCTCCATTTTAATCTACAACAGTAAATATTCCATTTTGAGGGTAGTTTAACTCTTTCTCATTTTTAAACTACTAGGTACACCACCCCCCCCCCCCCCCCCACCCCCCCCCCCACACACACACACATTGTATTTTATAATCATCAGTCTTGTATATCCCACTAAAAAAATTGTCTTTAAATGAAGGAATTTTGGTGAACGTGTGAGAGTTGTGTTTTGTCAGAGTTAACAGATGTGCATTGGGGGTTCTTATGTTGTTTCTGTTTCAAGAACTCAGAATTCACATTTATTTTGAGGATTTCTGATTGCATTAATTTGTCAGCAAATATAGAAAAAAACTCTGAATCCACTCACAAATATCTTCAAGATTTGTGCTGCATTAATTTGTCACCACATATGAAAGATTCCATTCAAGAAACAAACCTCAATCAAACTATGTCAAATGTATGATACATGGAACTCATTTGTAACTCAACTGCTATAAATGCATCTTGTACACCTTTTACTGTAATCTTTTACTTTCTTTCTAAGCAATAATGCTTCTCTCATTCTTCTTGAAATGTTTACATTCTCTCCATTTCTTGTTTATATCTTAAAATATGGTTTGGTCGGTGGGACGAATTCGACATCAATGGATATTGGATAGCTTTCAAGAAGAAGAATGTCTAGTCCCATCCAATATTGGGTTCCAATGCTATTTTTCCTTTCTTACAAAGTTATTGGCTTGTACATACAAATTATGTATCTAAATAATAAAAACTTGATTTGGCAACTAATAAAAGTTATGTGGTATCTATCTTATTATATAAATTGAGATATTAGTCTTTGTTTCATTGATGTTATTTATTTTTCTGATTTTAGGTTTAGTCCAACAGATGTAACAATAGTTCTTTGCCAAAAACATGAACGGGGCTGTATTGGTAGCCATTATTCCTAAAATTCGTAACCTTTTACAGGGCTGGGATAATGCCACCATTGCAGGTGATTGTATTTTTCTTGAGCACAAATTCTTCGATTCCTCTGTTTTACCATCAACATTTTGCGATCTTATTTTCCTTTATGCCGCACTTGACTTATAACTTGATGTTTAATTTTCTATTTTTAATGTAAGTGAAACTCAAATTTTTTTTTTTTTGTAACTCTTAGTTATCTCCATTTCTTTCGAAATATGAATGAAGAAATCCATTTAAGTTTTGATGTATATTTCGACTTTTCTCACGCTTTTCAAAGAAATATACACTTGTTGTCTACTATGTTTTTACTTATAAGCAGAAGCTATTGTTTACATTAAAAAAGAGCTGAATTTGGAAACCATTGTAGGACTTATCGTGGCGATGTCACTTATTGGAGCTACACTTGTCACGATTTGCTTAGGAACGGTTTCTGATTGGATTGGTTGACGTCCAGTACTTCTTTTGTCATCCATGTTTTATTTTCTCGGTGGTTTGATAATGTTATGGTCACCCAACATCTATGTGCTACTTCTAGCAAGGCTCCTAAATGGATTTGGAGGTATTGGATTAGCTGTTACTCTAGTGCTCCTGTACATATTCGAAATTGCTCCATCGGATATTGGCTCTTTAAAAACGTTTCCTTAGTTCATTGGCTCTGGTGGAATGTTTTTGGCGTACTATACGATTTTTGGGATGTCCTCCCAGCTAGCGGTTGATTCTCGGAGTTCTTTTTATTCTTTCTTTTGTATATTTTGCATTAGTAGTACTATATTTACTGGATCCCCTTGATCGCCTGTAACTAAATAAATGATACTTGAGGCAAAACATGTTAATGCAGAAGCTACGTGGACGTAAAAATGTTTCTAGTATGTTTCTATTTCTCATTCCAAGTCAAATTTTTAGTATGAATACTTATGTGTCACTAGATTGCTTATTGATGCTACCAAAAATGGTACATGTTGATTTTTGAGCTTGACGAGTAAGAATGAGTATGAACGAGATCTTCCAGTACCTGAGACAAAGGAGTTAATGTGTATTCTCATCGTCCTTTCGATGTTGAACACCTTTATCCGACTTGAGGAGTTATAGGATGTTTGGAAGTCTTTCCATGTCTAGGAATTACTAGGCAATTGGTGTTTGTATGAAGATGGAACTCTGATGGTGGAGTCTCATCATGATAGGACAAAAGAGATATGGTAAGACTCAATTTTATCGGAGTTGGATAAGCTTTATGATATAGAAGAATTCATATAGATTAGGTTTGTTGGAAGCAAGGTCACAACATCTACTCGAGGAGACCTAGAACCGAGGGACGATTTTCATACCCGAGGACATAGGCCGACGAGATCTATTTGGTTTGCCCCAAAAAGGTTGAGGACACATACTCGAGGATATCGAGTAAACTTCCTATGAAATGACCAATATTTAACCTCGAGTATGCGATCCTTGGGTTAAACAGTTTTTTACTATATTAGTGGCCCCCGTGCATCCATGTTAGAGGCTTTTGTGATATGTGAGTTTCAGAAATGAGATGAACAAGTACGTCGAGTTCAAAAAATAGGTACGCTCATGCCTAGAAGTAGGTTCATGCCTAGAAATTAGCATGCTCAAGCTAAGGGTTTGGCATGATCTTGCCAAGGAGTAGACATGCTCATGCCAAGAAATAGGCAAGCTCATGCCAATGATTTTTCATGCTCATGCCTAGAGGTTGGCATGCTAAAGTAAAGGATTAGGGATGACCATGCCAAAGAGTAGCCATGTATATGCTAAGAATTAGGTATGCTCATGCCAAGGATTAGGTATGGTCATGCCTAGAAGATGACATGCTTAAGCCAAGGATTAGACATGATCACGCTAAGAAGTAGGCAAGCTCATTCAAAAAATTAGGTGTGCTCATATCTTGAAGTTGGCATGCTAAGTCAAGGATTTGGTATGATCATGCTAAGAAATAAGCAAGCTCATAAAAAAAAAAAAAAAATAGGGGAGCTCATGCTAAGAATTAGGTGTACTCATGCCTAGAAGTTGGTATGCTAAAGCCAAGAATTTGACATGATCATAACAAGGAGTAGACAAGCTCATGCCAAAGATTGGGCATTCTTAAGCTAAGTATTAGATATGATCACATCAAAGAGTAGGCATCCTCATACAAAAAATTAGGCATACTCATTCCTAGACGTTGGCATGCTTAAGCCAAGGATGCAAGATCATGCCAAGGAGTAGGCATGCTTACTCCAACAAATAAGAAAACTCATGCCAAAGATTAGGCATGCTCATGTCTAAACGTAGGCATGCTCATGCTAAGAAATATGGGAGCTCATACTAAGAATTAGATGTGCTAAAGCCAAGAATTTGACTTGATCATGCCAAGGAGTGGGCATAATCATGTCATGAAATAGGAAAGTTCATGCATAGAGGTTGGCATGCTAAAGCCAAGGATTAGGAATGATCATGACAAAGAGTAGGCATGTTATGCCAATAAATAGGCAAGCTCATACCAATGATTAGTCATGCTCATGCCTATAAGTTAGCATGCTAAAGCCAATGATTTGACATGATCCTGCCTAGTAGTAGGCATGATCATGCCAAGAAATAGGCATGCTAATGTTTCGAGGTCGGCATGCTAAAGTCAATGATTTTACATGATCATAACAAGGAGTAGGCATGCTCATGCCAAGGATTAGTCACGTTCATGCCTAGAGGTTGGCATGCTAAAGTCAAGGATTAGTCAAGACCATGCCAAAGAGTAGGCATGTTCATACCAAGAAATAGGCAAGCTCATGTCAATGATTAGTCATGCTCATGCCTAGAGGTTGGCGTGATAAAGTCAGAAATTTGGCATGGTCATGCAAAGGAATAAGCATGCTCATGTAAAGAAATAGATAAGTTCATGCCAAGAATTAGGCATGCTCATGCCTATAGGTAGTCATGCTCATGGCGATTTGATAGGCCACCGAGCATATAGATCTAAGATAGTATGTCCCGACCATGTTAAAAGTTTTAAAGGAAGTGGATTAATCCCAAACTCGTTAAAAATTTTGAAAGGAAGAGGCTTGACCTAACCTTATTTAAAAATTAAATGGAATACTCCGACCTTGTTAAAAATTTAGAATGAAGGGGTTGGACCCTTACCTTATTCCTTGAACTTATTTAAAATTTGAAAGGATGGGGTTTGCAACCTGACCTTGTTTTAAAATTTTTTATATACAATGCTTTATAGCCTTCGAGGTTATATGATCGGTCTTTTTACTTGATGATTTTTTAGGACTAATTTCACTTGAATGTAAGAAGTATTCAGAAGGGTGCTTGCACGGGGTAAAACTTGGTGTGTTTGTTCGGGGCTAAGCTTTATGTGCTTGCGTGTGGCAAGGCTTGAGGTGTTTACTCGGGACAAGGTTTTATGTGCTTGCTCGATGCAAGAATTAAGTGCTTGCGTAGGGCAAAGCTTGTGGTGCTTGCACGGGACAAGACTTAGGTATTGTTCGAAACAAGGCTTGAGGTGCTTGCTCTAGGAAAGTCTTGTTGTTCTTGCTCGGGGCAAGGCTTGGTGTGCTTGCATAGGGAAAGGCTTGAGGTGCTTCCTCGGGACAAAGCTTGAGGTGTTTGCTCGAAGCAACGCTTGAGGTGCTAGCTCATGGCAGGGATTTATATATTTGCTTGGGGCAAGTCTTTATGTGTTTGCGTGGGACAAGACTTAAGAGCTTGCTAGGGGCAAAGCTTGAAGTGCTTGCATGGGGCAAAGTCGAGGTTCTTGCTCGGGGCAGCGCTTGAGGTGCTTCTGTGGAGCAAAGCTTGAGGTGCTTGTACGGGGCAAGACTTTATGTGCTTGCTTGGGACAAGGCTTGAGGTGCTTGCATGGGGTAATGCTTAGGTGCTTGCTCGAGGCAAGACTTTATGTTCTTGCACGGGGAAATGCTTAGGTGCTTGCTCGAGGCAAGATTTTATGTGCTTGAGCGAGACAAAGGTTTAGCAGCATTACAAATGAAAAAACTGACTTTATTGGGATAAAATCCTTATGACTACTTAATTGAACATAACTTGACCTAACTAGAAATTAAATATGGACATGCAAGCCTGACCAATCGAATAATAAAAATAAGTGGGGCATGAAAGCCTAAGAATTTACATGTAAGACCCTAATACTTTAGATGTATGGCATTGACCAACTAAACAATGTCATTGATCGTGTCTCATATTTGTCGATTACTGCCCCCGGCCTTTGAGGTATTCTCCTTGTTATGATCATCCATCGAACGCTTATCTTGACTGATATAAGCTCCTAGGAATCCTCTCTTGATCAGAGACTTGATCTCACACTGCAAGGCTTTGCATGTCTCTGTGGTATGCCCATGGTCTCAATGAAACTCACAATACTTGCTTTTATCTCTAGTGTTAGGAGGGGGACCGTATCCTGGAGAGCCATTTAATTTTTTTGAGATCCTTGATCTCCATCAAAATGTTTGACCTGGAGGTGTTCAGATATGTGAATGACATCGGTGATACGTCATGCTTCCGGTTACCTCAAGTAATATCCTATCGTGGATTTGACTAGTGTTGTCTTTTATGCTCAGGACTCTTAGTAGTTGGGCTAGTCTTATTTGGGTACATTATTTTCTCCAAGTTTACCTATTTTTCTCCTCAGGTAAGAAGCTCGATCAGTAATTTTGGCAGGTTTTGACAAGAACATCTTGAATGCTTTACATCTTGTTACATATGTAAGGGCGGAGACAATTGTTGTAATGTGTAGGTCGGGTATTTGGAGCCTTTATGTATTAAATCGTGTCATGAAATCACGTAGGGGTTCATTTTGTCTTTGACGAAGCTGTATGATGGATATTGTGTCTTACTGATGCATTTACTATTTGAAAAGAAGGTAGAGAACTTGTTAGCAAAATTTGATAATAAGGTAATGGAATTGGGTTCTAGGGTAGAGAAACAATCCCTAGCAGCGTTAGTTAGGGTTTATGGAGAGGCTTTGCACATTACGAGATCTAGTGCAACCTGTAAGCTCATAACATCCGTGTATACATTGAGATGATTGATGGGTTCAGTGGTCCTAGCGTACTCCTTTATAAGTGGGTATTTGAATTTATCTTGAAGGGGTACGATAATATATTAAGGGTGAATGTAGTATTGAGAGTGAACCATACTCTTCCATGGGTATTTTGAAGTAGACCGGTCATAATTCCATCTTGTATGATCATGGAGAGTTCACATGAGTCCATAGTAACCGACCTCGAGGCCGAAGCCATAGGAGGTATGCTCGAAGTTTTGGTTCCACTAATATTGTGGGCAGGCCGTGGTGGTATCGGTGCTGGTTCCAGATGTGAATTCCTTCCGACTTAGTAATTAAGTTAGCATAACAACTTGTTGGCAGAGCTCATTGACAGCTCTTGTGGAAATAACTGCTAGTTAGGGTATTGGTATTTCTGATGATTTTTTTTAGGAGCTAAATGATTTCAGCAGGACGATGGTTTGGAGTAGATGAGCTTACTGGAGGAAGGCCACAGATGGCACCAATGATGCTACAAAATATCGTACATGTTGATTTTTGAGTTTGATGACAGAGAATGAACACGAACGAGATCTTTCAGTACTTGAAACAAAGACTTCGAGGTGTGTCTTCGTGGTCCCTCCGATACTTAAGTTTGAGAGAGAATTTATGCGTAAGGCTATAGATTGAAAATTATATAAAAGTATACCTGAATAATGATCAAAGTCTTTGTATTTATAGAGGTGGGTAGTCACTCCTATTAGGATTGGATTAGTTGATCACCTTTATGTTGACCTATTGGGTTGATCTCAAAGTCTTCAATGATACATGTTATGAACCCGGTGGAAATTAAGCACTCACACTAATCGGAGACAAATCAAGTATTCGCGAAAATATTCAATGTCGAGCAACAAACGTATACTCGTACCAAATCAATCGAAGATATTAGACTTAGATGTTTTGAATTCGTGTGTAAAGGTAAAATGCTATAATTCATAGCAATGAATTATCACAAGCTCAAAAAGGTTAAATTTTTGTGCACGATAAAAAACTTCCTTTTAAAAAAAGAAATTATTATTTTCAACATGACAAAAATCTTCACTTAATTATTTTTAATCATTACTCATTGTAAAAAAGAAAATTTTAAATGAAGATCGTCCCTAAATGATCTACATTTGCCAAAATAATCAAGAAAAGAGAAAAATTGGAAATTACACTCTGGCGGATGTCCGATAGATCTGGCGTACGTCTACCGTTCTGATTTCTGACGCTCAACGGCTAGATCAGTCGTCTGATAAGTGGTGACGTCCGGTAGAGGTCATCTGGTTGGACAGAGAATTTTACGTTTTCAACTGCTATAAATTCCAACCCACTTACCATTTATTACAAGCATTCAATTGAGATTTTCTTT
>CAIGRP010048246.1:0-14448 GCA_903798385.1 Fraxinus cuspidata
TTTATCACTTCAAGTTCTATTCTTTCTTTTTTTTTTTTTTGCCTTTTGGAGAAATCTATTCAATTACACATACAATTAATGTACGGAATATTATAAATACCTTTGTAGATAAATTGTGTTGATTTATAAATCATACTCTCTTTACTTTTAATGATATATCTTGTCAATGTTTCAAAACTGGTTTTTTTTTTTCAAATTTATTTTAATTACATATTTTCTCAATGATTTTTGCATGTAATCTATGTTTTATTACTTTTAGTTACACATATTCCAAAACAATTTTTTTTAATAAAATTTATTCTAAAAATGGGTGTTTTATTACTTTTAGTTACACATATTCCAAAACTATTTTTTTTATAAAATTTATTCCAAAAATGGGGCTCGAAAGATTATTATAAAGTCCTAGTGGGTAATCATTCATTGTGCGTATTGCATTACAAATTGCATCCACGTAGTTTGTTTGGATTAATAGCAAAAACCTCTCCTGAAAATATTTATATTTGCGATATACCCTATCTATTAAAAATCTCAAAAAACCTCAATATTTGAAACCATTTGTGCGAAATACCCCCTACTATTAAGATCCGTCAGATTTGTCGTTAAAAACAGTAAAAAGAATGTCAAAAAAATAATTGCAGTTGCATTATCGAATCTTCTATTTTTTTGCATATTATACCCAAATTTTTTAGGGATAATTGCAGTAAAAGCCTCAAACTTTCAATCACATTAAATAATTACATTAAAAACTAAAAAAAGAAAATAAATAAAAATCATCTTCTTTATCGATGAAAATCTCACCATCTGTTGGTTGATTCACCATCGGCTGTGAATCAAAGCTACGATTTGTAGTTGTAGCCCGTGGATTCAAATTCACATTATAAGCTCCTGTTTGGTACACATTAAAATTCTAATTCTCATTCTTCTACTTATTTTCAACCACACATTCTTTAATAAAATAATATTTTCAATCACATCAATAACATTTCTTTCTTTTTCAACCACACATTCTCCATCAATCTATTATTTCTGAATATGTTCTTCCAAAATAATGTAGGTCAAACACACCCTAAAACTTCGAATAAGACAAAATGTCAGATGCATCGACAGTGAAGTTGTCGTTTCCAGTGGTTGATGTAGGAGTGGCCTCCGATGTGGTGATGGTGTCGGAGAGACTGGAATACTTGCTGTTGGAATGCGAATTCGATTTGTGTCCTTTTTTCGATTTGGACCGCTTGCGAGTCTTCTGGTTGTCGCCGCTGATGGGACATTAAGGAGGACGCCGCCTTTGGTCCAGTACAGCCGACAGCTCTTGCAGCAATGACGTAGCTAAGATTGGTTGTAATTATTAAAGGGGGTGAGCCGCATCCTTGACGGCCCCCACCTGCCCTGCCCTGCCTTGAGCCTTGGTGAAGGAGATAAATCGCATGTTATGCCTCCAATGGTACAGGGTGAAAGACTGATTGTACACTTGCACTTACCCAATGGTCAAATTCATATTTCAGGATTCGAACCCTTGACGCGGCAACTGCAAGCAAAGCTGGAGTTTTTCCACATTCCCCTTTTACCACTTGGAGATTGGTTATAATTATTGTAATAACAAAACTTTGTGTTAAGCAAATCACACCGAGGACACTTCAATGCTTGCTAGAAATGGTGCAACTTTAGCTTCCAGTCCCCTTTGCCACCACCTATTGCTTGTACATCTTCCGTTATTTTTTGCTGAGTGCTTACATTTGACGACTCGGTGAGTGAGTGTCTCGGTTCAAGAATTTTGAGTACCTGAGCACTCTGACAAACACCCACAGAGAAATCTTCCAGAATGGAAGATATTTCTATTTGAAGCGGCGGCGACGGTGGTGGTGCCTGAAGGTGTGTTGTGGTGTTTGTGATTTTGAATTTGGGGTTGGGGGTAGAGTGAGGAGTTTGGTGAAGAAAAAGATGATTTTATTTATTTATTTATTTTTAGTTTTAATGTAATTGAAAGGTTTGAGATTTTTGCTGGTGCAATTATCCTTCAATAATTTAGGTATAATTTGCCAAAAAAAAAAACAAAGCTTCGGTAGTACAGCTGCAATCATTTTTGACATTTTTTTTATTATTTTTATCGACAGTAGAGGGGTATTTCGCACAAAAATGTTTGAAATATAGGGGTTTTCTGTGATTTCCAATTAGTATGGAGTATATAGCAAATGGAAACGTTTTCAGAGAAGTGTATAGCTATTAATCCTAATTTGTTTTGTTTTTTTTTCTACTCTTCTGGGTCAAGTAAGGACACTTATTACTCCAAATACTCTTTTTCAATACTTATAGCACTAATTAAGATTTCTATTCCTACATTTCTTGTTCATAAAAGGAACAATATATTTTAATTCAAAGAAAGGAACTTTTGGGAAAAGTCATACTTGTATTGATCAAATTTTCAAGAATTATGCTATCGTTTTCTTGTGGATAAAAGAGCAAGAAAAATGAGCACACATTTTCAAATGAAATCGGCTAGATGTACAGAAAGAAACCCACAGAATTTCACCAGAATACACACATTTGTGGGTCCCGCGCCATTTTTTTCTTTTTAAATACATGGTGGGGCCTGCACAAATGTGTGTATTCTGGTGCAATTCTGGTGCGTTTCTTTCTGTACGTGGAGGATAAACCTTTTCAAATTACATAGTTTAGAATCTTCATAAATAATATTTGATAATGTTAGATTTCGTAAAATAAGATTTTGATCTTATAACCCTCGTAGGTACTGAAATTGATGGTTAGCTGAAAATAATATTATAAATAAATTTTGATAAAAATTGATAAAAATGTATAGTTAAAAGATAATAGAAATTGTGAATCTCATAAATTATGTGATTGAAGATGAATTTGAAAAAAAATGAATTTTAAAAAACATAAGTCAAACAAATTTAAACTTGAAGTCCATGTCAATTATCCAACGTTAAGAAAAGATGACTTTGAAAAATGAAGTCTTCCTCCCTCATATCCGTTGGAGGTGTTGCATGAAATATAATTCAAACTAAATGACAAAAGAAACAGATAAAAATGGAAATACGCTATTGAATTTATAGGAAAAAGCTAAATAATTTAATTTATAAAGACTAGAAAATTATTTTTATTCAATTTTGACAACGACATCTTCCTTTCACAAAAAATGGAAAGGACAAAGTTGAGGCCAAAAATCCCCAACTTTTATTTCTTGTTTTGTACCTCGAGATCATTTGATCATGAAACCGTTACGGATAATCTTGTACTACCAAATTATCGTTAAAATTTGCGACTACTTAACAATTTATGTGTATGAATTAGAATAAGTCTCCAATAGGTGCGACGATTGAGTACGACTTTTCAAGTAAAGTATGTGCATAATAAATAGTCACATTTGTTATAAAATTTACGTAGCTGAATTCTCGAGAAAAAAATTAGTGGTTATAAAATTTAAATAGCTGAATTCTCAAATAATAATAATAATAATAAATAAATCAGCTTTATAGTATTAAAATCAGATATAAAGCGTTGACCCACTTTCTATATAATATAATATTAAAGGAATCGCTTTGAAATGAAATGATTGAGAATTAAAAATCCAATACCAAAAAAAATACACAAGATTTACAAAGATTCCCATTTCAATGTGAGACTATCCTCTTCCACTGCTGCAATAATTCATTATGATAAAAAGAAATTTATAAAAGAAAATCGTACATCTATCTTATATAATCTCTCTTTTATGATGGCAATAAAAAAAATATAATAATAACTCCTTGTCTATAAGCAAATCGAGGGAAAACCAAAATTTACAAGAATTCAAATTCCTATGACAATATTACAAAACACAAATTCCTAAATTGTCTTTAATGAAATTTTGGTCGGGGTAGATGCACCCCCTTCGGGAAAGGGGATTCTTGCCCCCTTCCAACCCCACGACGAATTCGACACACAGGTCGATTCGCATACCAATTTCGAAAAACAGTATTAATTAGGCTCCACAACTTAATAAGAATCACTCTTTTTAATAAAAATAGAAACATCAGCCGTGGCAAACGAGGTTTAAAACTTTTAATTAATAATAATGTTGCACTTAATAATTATAAGTAGGTAAATGACAAGTAAATGAGTAATGGATACATTATATGTTGAAATCCACTTTGCAATTTTTATTTTAATTTCACGTGAAATTTATGTGCTTAAATTTTATATCTACTTAAAAAATTTGCAATTTATTTCTATGCATAGCATCATAACATGTATAATTCGACGTTTTTATTTTAGGTTTAGAGTAATAAATAAACAGCAAATTTAATTTAACAAAAAAAAAATTAAGTATTTGTCTACGATCAAGATCTTCTCACCTTCTATGTTCGAACTCTCGTTTGAATCAAAACCGAGAGGCTTATGACTCAGTAGTCGATCATTAGAAGAAAAACATTTTTAAAAATAGAAGACATGATTTAAGAAATAAACACCTTTTTTCCATTAGCCGTTAGAGATGTAACATGAAACAATTTAAAGTAAATGACAAAAAGAAACATATGAAAAAGTAATATAAACTTTCTATTTTGTGGAGAGAAAAATGTGATCCTTTTTTACAATTTTCAATCAATCATTTTCCAAGGAGCTGGCAACCAAGTTTTGAGGGACATGAAAGTTGCATCTTTTTTTTTTTTTTAATAGATGATCCCTTGCAGATCATGCGATTTCGATCATAACAGTGGGTTATAATATTTTATTTGTTGTTATCGTCTGATCTAATATAATAATGTAGAGAACACACATTATTAAGAGATGATTATACATCAAGATTTTACATCAATAGAACTCGAGTAGTCATTTTAGTAACTATAATTACATGAAACTTTTTTTGGCATGTGGACTAAGGACCTAACACTTGAGGTGTAAGTAGGTCTATATGCCTAAAATAATTAAGAGAAAGCATTAAAATAACTCAACAAGATTTCGATCTTTAAGAAGATTTGGAAGTAAATGAAATTAGTAGAGAAGCATAGTTATAAGAGTCAAACCAAGGATTCATCTCTCGAATAAATTTGAACCTAGTGGATCGCATTGCATACGATCCTGCCCTATCAACGTAATCAAACTTAAATCTCGACCACTTTTTTCTTGTTTCAATTAAAATAGACCGATTCATTTAAAAGTTTATGTTGTTAGCAAATTTAAATTTTGAGACACGTGGATTATTAGTCCGCATTTCGACTTAGGTAATAAATGTTGGAATTGGTTTAAAAAAATAAAAAATTTGGTTAAGTGTAACTTTGAACAAGTGATTCGGTGTCAATTTTGAGCAAATATTTAGATTTGATCCGATGGTCAAATTATAAATGTAAGTAGACTAACTTATTCTATTCGTCGAGTATATCGTCGTAGTATATTTAAAATATCGAAACCAATTCCGAATGAAAGAGAAATTGTGATCAAAAGTTGGAAGGAAAATAGATAAAACTGGCTGGAAAAGTGATTATCTCCGTCGCTTGCATATTGCTCAAGCGAGGAAGCTATCACTTGAGCGACAGGCAGGCGACATTGGTTCTGTTTTTATTGCTCGAGCGAGAAGTCAGCGACAAGCTAGCGACAGAAATATTTGTTTCTATTCGTAAGGTTGCGAGATTTGGCTCGTAACACTTCATCAACAACCCCTCATACTCTATAAATAGGACTATTGGGACGTCCTTTTCTTCACACCAATGATATGCAATCATAGCATAACATTCTCTTCTCTCTCTACCAAATTTTGCATATATATTGCATAAAATTTTGGTTTTCTTCATTTTTGCATTAAGGAGTACATAAACCAAATTCTGATTCGTTGTTCTTGTGTGTTGAAGTGTTATTCATACAAGAAGAAGTCGTTGTATCTTGGGAGTTAATTGCCATAAATCGTAGGCATCATTGCGGGACAAATTCGACTTAAAGACTAAGTGTTCAACATTTGCCTCGACTTTGCATCCATTTAGCGTTCTGAAGGAATTGTTCATACCGGTGCAATCCCTCCTATTGTTACTGTCCCTCTAAACTCCGTTCCACATGGAGAGAAATCGAATAAATTCATTGGGGCTGATTTTAAGAGATGACAACAGAAAATGTTGTTTTATCTTACGACCCTCAACTAGGAAAAGTTCTTATATGAAGACGTGCTCGCCATACAAGAAGGAGAAAACAATAAAGTATCACTAATTGCTTTGGATGCTTGGAAACATTCAAATTTCTTGTGCAAGAATTATATTCTGAATTACTTGGACAACTTGTTATATAACGTATACAGCTCCAAAAAATCTACGAATGAACTATGGGAGTCTTTGGAAAAGAAATACAAGACTGAAGACGCTGGAACAAAAAAGTTAGGGAAGTTTTTGAACTAAAAATAGTATATTCAAAGACTGTCATCAGTCAGGTGCAAGAATTGTAGGTTATTCTTCATGATATTCACGCAAAGAATATGTCACTAAGTAAATCATTTCAAGTGGCTGCAATCATCGAGAAACTTCCACCCATGTGGAGGGATTTCAAGAACTATCACAAGCACAAGCGCAAAAAGATGAGCATTGAAGAACTTGCGGTCCGGTTGAGGATTGAAGAAGACAATCGAAGTTCGGACAAGCATGTTGGGAATCACATACTACAAGCAAAAAGGCTAATGTGGTGGAATCCAACAATAAAAGAAAGAAAGGGAAGAATTTTGTTGAACCTTCGAAAAAGAATGCAAAGAAATTCAAGGATAATTGCTACAACTGTAAAAAGGCTGGATATCACTCTGTCGATCGTTGCAAATCAAGGAAGCAAGCCCAAGCGAATATCACCGAATCTGATCTCATATCAAATGATATATCTGATATGAATTTGTCGGCCATTGTCTCAGAGTACAACAACGTTGGAAACCCCATGGAATGGTGGGTTGATATGGGTGCTACCCGTCGCATATATGCCGATAAATGAATGTTTATCTCCTACACTCTAACCACGGGAGAGAAACTGTTCATGGGGAATTCCTCAAGTTCAAAAGTGGAAGGACAAGGAAAGTGATATTGAAGATAACATCGGGGAAGGAACTTAGCCTCAACAATGTTCTTTACGTACCATATATTTGCAAGAACTTAGTTTCAGGTTCTTTATTAAGCAAGAACAGTTTTAAACTAGTCTTTATATCGGATAAGTTTGTACTTACCAAGAATAACATGTATGTGGGTAAAGCTATGTAAAAGATGGACTATTCAAAATAAATGTCCTAACTATCTTACCAAACAATTCAAGAAATAAAATATCTTCTCCTACTTATATTGTTGAGTCGTCTAATTTATAGCATCATAGATTAGGATATGCAAACTTTAATTCAATACGTAAGTTAATGAATTTACGTTTACTTCCAAGTATGTATTTTAATAATGGAAAATGTGAGATATGTGTAGATGCAAAATTGGACAAAACACCTTATCATTCGGTTGAACGAACCTCAATACCTTTGGAACTAAATCAGACGGATGTGTGTGACTTAAGGTTCATACAAACAAAAGGTGGTAAAAAGTACTTCATCAAATTTATAGATAATTGTACAAGATATTGTTATGTATACTTGTTGAAAAGTAAATATGAAACTTTGGAAGTATTCAAACACTATAAACTTGAAGTTGAAAACTAACTTGGAAAATGAATAAAAATTATTAGTAGTGATAAAGGTGGAGAGTATGTTGCACCGTTTGAAGAATTTTGTGCAGAATCTGATATTATTCATCAAATTACTTCGCCTCAATTTTATGGGGTTGATGAACTCAAGAATCGAATCATTGAGGAAATGATGAGTGCAATGTTGATTAGTTCAAGCTTACCTCAAAACTTGTGGAAGGAAGCTATCCTTTCGGCAAATCATATCGTTAATAAAATACCACACAAGAGTAAGGTTGAATCACCTTATGAATTGTGGAAAGGTCGAAAACCTTCCTAAAATATCTTAAAGTATGGGGGTATTTGGCAAAGGTACAGATACCTAAACCAAAATAAATAAAGATTGGACCTAAAACTATTGATTGTGTCTTTATTGAATATGCAAATAACAGTAATGCATATCGATTTTTGGTTCATAAGTTTGACATGCTTGATGTACATGAAGGTACCATAATTGAATCAATGAATGTTGTATTTTTTGAAGATATCTTTCCTTGTAAAGAGCAAGAAGTAAGTTTATACCAACGAACTTACGATACTACAATTAGAAACTATCAAGAAGATAGTAATCATCAAGAATATGAAGAACTAAGACGCAGTAAAAGGCAAATGATCCATAAAATCTTTGGTTCAAAATTTCCAACATATATACTAGAAAATAATCTTAGGATATTTAATGAAGCAATGTCCACTTCTGGAGCTCCTTTTTGGAAAGAAGTTGTTAATAATGAAATTGAATCCATCATGAATAGCCATACTTGGGAATTAATTGAACTTCCTCTTAGGAACAAAGCTTTAGGCTGCAAATGAATTTTCAAAAGAAAATTGAAATCGGATGGATCAATAGACAAATATAAGGCTAGATTAGTAATCAAATGGTATAAACAAAAGGAATGACTAGATTTCTTCGATACATATTCAAATGTTACAAGGATCACGTATAATGTGTTGATTGCTATCACTCCATTGCATAACCTTGAATTGCATCCAATGGATGTTAAGACTGCATTTCTAAATAGTGAATTAGAAGAAGAAATTTATATAGAACAACCTGAAGGGTTTGTTGTTCCTGGAAATGAAAAGAAGGTGTGTAAACTTGTAAAATCATCAAATGGATTAAAACAAGCATCGAATCAATGACATGAAAAATTTGACAACACTATGTTATCAAATGGTTTCAAAATCAATAAATGTGACAAATATGTCTACATCAAAACCACACCTAACGAATACGTAATCGTATGTCTATACGTTGATGATATGCTAATCATGGGGAATAATTCGAACATTATTACCTCGATCAAGAAAATGTTGATAAAACATTTTGACTCGAAAGATATGGGAATAACTGATATGATATTAGAGGTTAAAATTTCTAAAACATTTGATAATTTGTCATTGTCTCAATCACACTATATGAGACTACTTAAAAAGTTTAAGACGTGACGATAAACCAGTTAAAACACCAGTTAACTTAAGTTTACACTTAGCCAAAAATACCGGTGATCACGTATCTCAATTAGAATATTCATGTGTTATAGGAAGCTTGATGTATATTACCAACTGCATGCGTCCTGATATAGCATATGTAGTCAACAAGTTGAGTAGAATTACAAGTAATCCAAGTTATAACCATTGGAAAGCATTAGATGGAGTTTTTAAGTACTTAAGACACACGGTCAGTTACGAATTACACTATTCAAGATATCATGTAGTGTTGGAAGGATATACCGATGCAAATTGGATTATCTGACACAAAGGATTCAAAATCTATAAGTGTTTATGTGTTTACCATTGGAGGCGAAGCTATGCCCTGAAAATCGTTTAAGCAAACTTGTATAGCTCGATCCACGATGGAATCTGATTTTATTGCTTTAAATAAAACTGAAGAAGAAGCGGAGTGGCTTCGTAATTTTCTAGATAATAGTTTGGGAAAAATCAGTATCTGCGATTAAATACATAATCAATCGACTATTAAAAGGGCACAAAAAAATTTGTGTAATGGTAAATCTCGACATATATGTCGGAGACATAATACCATTAAAAAATTGATATCGAATGATATAGTCTCGATTAACTATGTTAAATTAAAAGAAAACATAGCAGATCATTTGATGAAAGGATTACCGATAAATCAAGAATACCATCTTTCTAGGAGAATGGGCCTAAAACCTATCGAATAGAATCAACATAGTGGAAATCCAACCTTGTAAATTAAAGATCCCAAGATTTTGGTTCAATGAGACAACTAAGTTATGAAATATTCAGTGTAAAACACTTACTCCCATTCCTATAAAAAAGTGCTAGAATAGAACGTGTTCAAAGATAAGTGTATACTTTTCATGATTTATATATTTTGCAAGAAGGCAGGAGATGTATTATACTATAGGAGATCGCCTATATAAGTGTGAAGTGGGGCCACTTCTACGAGAATTTGAGGCTTAATTCTCTTAAAGAACTTATGAAACCAAAAGTTGTTCAAGGTCAAAATGAACACAACCATGACAACCGAAATGGTTAGATGCGTTTTGGTGTTGGTACAGTTGTTTTAATTTACAAGAACGGTTGAATGGTTCAAGACATTGCATTCACCAATTAGCTTAGTAAATTCGATTGTATTCAACTAAAGAAGGTTCAAAGCCACAAGCCACCTATCTTGAAGCTATAACTTGTCGCGTGTACTCTTTTATTAGAGTTTGCATCTCATTTGCATTATGTTGTGTATATCAAGAAATTTTCATTCATGTGGGGGATTGTTAGAATTGGTTTAAAGAAATCGAAAATTTGGTTAAGTATAACTTTGAACAAGTGATTAAGTCAACTTTGAGCAAATATTTGGACTTGATCCGATGGTCAAATTACAAATGTAAATAGACCACTTGTTCTACTTGTCGAATAGATCGTTGTAATATATTTTAAATCTCGAAATCAATTCCGGATGAATGAGAAATTGTGGTCGAAAATTGGAAGGAAAATAGAGGACAAAACTAGCTGGAAAATTGACTATCTTCGTCCCGAGGAAACTGTCGCTCGAGCTACAACCTAGCGACAGGCAAGCGACAGTTGTTCCATTTTTATCGCTCGAGCAAGAACTCAGCAATGGCTAGCAACAATAAGAGTTGCTTCTGTTCGTAAGGTTACGAGGTTTGGCTCGCAACACTTCGTCCGCAACCCCTCATACTCCATAAATATAATCTTTGGGACGTCCTTTTTCACATCAATGATATGCAATCATAGCATAACATTCTATTCTTTCTCTTAACCAAATTTTGCATATATTGCATAAAATTTTGATTTTCTTCATTTTTGCATTAAGGAGTATATAAACCAAATTCTGATTCGTTATTCTTGTGTGTTGAAGTATTACTCACATAAGAAGAAGTCGTTATATCTTGAGAGTTGATTGTCATAAACTGCGGCACCGTTGCGGGATAAATTCGATTTAAGGATAAAGTGTTCAACACTTGCCTCGACTTTGCATCCATTTGGCGTTATTCATTTGAAGTTTTATTGCCCTTACTCTGCCGAAATTCTGGTAGAAGTTTGATAAAGATTCTACGGGCATTGGTTTGTCACTCCATACACTATATCCATCCAACAATAACTTCCAAAAACAAGTTTTCAATACTTTGAAATGTTGGGACTTGATAATTCTTTAGGTCTAGTTGCAAAGATTGCAAGTCGTGAACGTATTATATGTTGACATGTATTTTATTCCACATGAAAGATCCAGATATATTTTTTTTTTCCTTAAAAGTATAAAGTAGTTGTTTATTCAACCTTAAACATTTGACTCGAAATTTTAATTTATTAAGTACCCGATTAGTTTTCTAGTGATTGAATTTTTATCTTTTCTTGAACTCATCACAAGAATCTCAGTTTGATTTGGTTGTTAATGTAATCTAATAATTCACGTATTGTCATAGCACGATTGTGTTTGGCCAAGTATAGAAGCAACTGATGGTTTATTTATAGTCATAAAGCGGGGCAGTTCAATTTGCATTTAGTTTGATTCGATGTGGACTATCTATGGACTATACGGTTCATATTTTTCTATCAACTTCAACGATGTGAAATCTCGCACGACTAAACTATTCTGGAAACTCTTTAAACGAGAACGTACTTTAGCCAATTTGGTACTCTTTAGCATAGTGCTAACCGAAGCTTGTTGAGGATATTCTCTTTGAAATCGACGAGCCTAATGCAAAATAAAGTTGACAAAATATTAAGCTCTTATTTGGTTGGAATTACATTCAGATTTTTAATAAATTTTGATAAAAATTGATGAAATGTATTGTTGAAGAGGTGTAAGTTCTATAAAATGTAGTTAAAATTAGTTATTCAGTTTAATTTAGATTTTAACGAGTACCAAACAGTGTCTATATTCATGCAAGCATCATACAAATTAGCCCATGTTTGGTGGCACTTACTTTAGTTTAATTTATTTCTCATACTTCTTTTCAATCGCACATTCACACAATAAAATATTTTACATGTAAACCTAAAACTTTTCATTACTTTTCAACCGCACATTCTCAAAAAATATACTATTCAAAACTATGTTTTTTAAAATTTTAAAGCCACCAAACAGGGGCTCAGAAAAAAGAGGTTCTTATAACTTATTTGGTACATATATAGTACGGGATAAATCTATTGTTTTCAATGGCTAAAATATGGTTCCATGTAGTTTAAACAATGTGTCAATTCCCTAAATAGTCGCTGAACTATTTGTAAAGTTCTTATACTGAACTTCATCATATCCCCATTAGTCATTGAATTTTGAAAATTTGTATCTCATCCATCACTAAGTAATCGACGCTTGCAAACTTGGAAGGAATTGATGATGTATGTAACAGTATGGTTGATAGACACGTCATTGTAAAAAAATACGAGATGTCATCTTGGGGTTGCTTCGAAATGTAAGGAAACGTGAAATTGAAAACAACGATTTGCATCGGGAGATTCAAAATTTAAGATTACATCTCCATAAAGTTGAACAAGAGGATGTGGACGACTTGCATATAAAATCTAATTTTTGTGAGTTCAACGTATTCTTTTTAACAATGGCATGCAACGGCATCCATACCGTTAGACACATCGTCAAATCCTTCCAAATTTACTAGCATCATTTACGCAATTATGGATGTAGCACTAATTTTCAAAGTTCGATAACTAACGTGGTCAATTTTAAAGTTCATTGACCCCATGAGAAGTTTATGAAAAGTTAAGTGAGCATTTAGGGAATTAACCCTTTAAACAACCCAACAAATGTAGTTAATGTCTTGAGAGATTATGGGTGGAATTACAAAAAAAAAAAATGGTAATCTGTTGGTATAAGACAATGAGAAAAGAGGTCCTATAAGATAATTGTTATAAAATATTTAACAATACTAAACAATCGGTAATGAAAAGATTTTAGCATTTTTTTTTCTTTATTAATACTCGGGATTAAAGATATGGTTTGTGTGGCTTAAACAACACCACAAATGTAGTTAATTCTTGAGGAATTGTGCATGGGATTGCAAAGATTTTGGTAAGTAACGATCAACAAAAGAGAAGTCCTTATAAAATATTTGTAGTAGAGTACTGTATTATAATGAACAAGATTTTATCATTTATTTCCATTCTTAATACACTGCTCCTCGATTTTAATAGCTAAAGATGTGGTTCACGTGGCTTAAACAACACCACAAATGCAGTTAATTTCTTGAGGGACTACAGACCCTGACGGACGCACAGTGAGGCTTGATGGGCCACGTGATCCACCAACTTTCAAAAAATTGAGTTTTTTTTTTGTAAGATCATTGCGGATGTTAAACGAAATCGAAATATTGCATTTTTAATATCATTTCGAAGTTCTCACAACCTAATTTTTCATGTTCGTAACGGTGCGTGAAACGGTCAATCGTAAAATTTTTTACACTGCTTTAAAGCAAGCTACTTCAAATTAAAATTTCGAAAATTTGCTAACTTTAAAAATTCTCCGACAATCGTACATTAACTGAATCCATAAATTGTGTACATCGTCTCAAAGTTCATTTCGAGAACTACGTTGTAGACATATCAAATGGTTCAAACGAATCTCGAAAATAGTTAGATGTGTGTCAAACGCGTGTCTTAAAAAGAAACGTTTAACTCGTCTTTTCTTTAAAATTCTTCAATAATTTTATTAACGTTTATGATTTTTGCGTAACAAATTCTCAATATAATTTACATCATTTTATTATGAAATTTTACAATGAAAAATGACATCAAAAAAATTTCAATTGTTACAAGATTGGACCGCGAGTTTTGCTCCTTTCAAGTAGCAACTTGATTTTATATAGCAGCAAAGGCCGAACAAACGATCCACTTCAACATTTTGGTTGGCAAACTGGCAATAACTTTTTTGCAAGTTTGATTGTACCTTAACTCAAAATATCTGCGTCCATCACTGACTATAGATTTGAATACGCAAAATTGGTAATTATACCTACCAGTTAAAGAGACGATGGAGAAAAGAGTTGTTACAAATTTACAAGTTTTCTGGAGAGGAAAATGTGAGCCTTTTTCACAAGTTTCAATCAATCATTTTCCAAGGAGCTGGCATCCAAGTTTTAAGGTATTTGAAAGTGACAAGTTTATGTACTGTTACATTTTTTATTTCTCTATGGATATCCGTTGTGTATCACATTGTATCGATCTAATATCTTATTGTTGTCATCTGATTTGATATACTAATATACATAATACATATTATTAAGAGATATACATCGAGATTTTACATCAAATAAG
>CAIGRP010048263.1:0-21243 GCA_903798385.1 Fraxinus cuspidata
TCCCAATTTTTTTTTAAAAGTTCAAATAAATCATAAATAAATTATTAAATGGGTAATTAGTACATAATGTCCCTACCTTTCCATATTATTGCAAAAAACGTCCATACCTTTTATTTTATTTTCGTCATTTCACTATTAATTACATATTTAACTGCACAAATTATTATTTCTATCCATTTTTATCCAATTTCTCAATAAAAAGCTGTGAAATGATAAATATACCCTTCTGTTTAAATAAAATTTAAAGAATTAATTGCAATCGTAGTCCCAATTTCTTTTAAAAGTGCAACCAAGTCCACAATAATGTATTTAAAAAAATTTTCATCTAATTTCTCAATAAAAGCTGTGAAATGACGAATATACCCTTCTATTTAAATAAGATTTAAAGAATTAATTGCAATCGTAGTCCCAATTTTTTTTCAAAATGCAAACAAGTCCACAATAATTTATTAAAATTTTTTTTAAAAAAAAAGTACAGACGAGTCTCGATTAAATTTATTTAAAAATAAAAATAATAAAAAGTGCAAACGAGTCCCAAATAAATTATTAAAGAATTAGAAATTAAAAAATATATATATATATAAAAAGCTGTGAAATGACGAATATACTATCATATATATATATATATATATATATATATAAAGTACGGACGTTTTTTGCAATAATAGGGAAATGTAGGGACATTATGTGCTAATTACCCTTTTAATAATTTATTTGTAACTAATTTGAACTTAAAAAAAAAAAGTGGGAATGTGATCGTAATTAGTTTTTTCTTTTTCTTTTTATTTTATTTAAATAGAATGATATATTGGTCATTTCATAATTTTTAATTGAGAAAATAGGTGAAAATGACCCTTTGCGCAATGAAATGTGAAAATAAGGGTGAAAATGCCAAAAAATGAAAGATATGGACATTTTCCACAATAATAATGAAAGGTGGGGACATTATGTGCTAATTACCCTTAATTGAGTGGTTACCAAAATTGGTCACGAATTTCCCATATAAATAGGACCAAATGCTCATTGAAAAAAAAAGGGTAGAAGAAAATCACGAAATATTGAAGAAATTCCAAAGTCGAAGGAAGGGAATAAATCATCTCAACTTCAAGTTCGACAAATACGAAGAGGATCAAAATTTTTAACCCAAGAATATCAAAATCTTTTTCAAATTAAATCAAAATCAAGTCTAAGTTTCGAAGTGTAAATCCAAGCTTCAAAATTCAAACATTAAACAAGTAAGTTCTCGACAAATCAAATTATCAACAAATCTCGAATCCTAGAATTCAAGCCACGTGGCTCCTGTCTTCAAACATTCATATAATTAATCAGATGATTTTTGCAATTTTTCAATTCTCAGAAAATTCATATTTATTTGTAATTCTCAAAAATACAATTTGTAACGATTTCTGTATTTTTATACTCGAAATCCGTCGTACAACGAGTTCTTGAGAATTATATGTTCATTGATTTCTAGTGATGAAGCCATTGTCGTGCCTACATTTTTTTTTTTTTTTTGCTTTAGATGCATTATAATACTTCATGTTTAATACATTTTTAAAAAAAATAAATAAATTAAAGAGCTCGAGCTTGTCCCATTCGGTTGAAAGACATAGGACCCGACTATTAAAAGAGATAATGTGGTTCAATCCATTGGAATCCTTGGTTTTTATATAATTGAGTCTCAGTTTGACAATTATTATTTAGGGTGTATTTGAGAGCCATATTATTTTGGAAAAATGTATTTTGAAATAACAGATTGATGGAAAATGTGTGGTTGAAAAAGAAAGAAAAGTTATTGATGTGACGAAAAATATTATTTTATTGAAAAATGTGTGGTTGAAAATGAGTAGAAGAATGAAAATGAAAATTTCAATATGGCTCAAATAGGGGCTTAGTATATTCATTGGAATGTGTGATTAAAAAAAAGTTTGACCAAATTATAGATGATTTATAAATTTGTCAAATAGAGACAAATAATTAGCCACCTTTCATGATTTTTAAAAAGTTATATAATAAATTACATTTTTCATAAATTCAAACTCATATTAATTTCATGAGTAATACTATTTAATCCCAATGAGATTGCAACACCGGTCAAAGTGCCACCAACGTGGCATTAAATTATGAGTTGTAATTTTACATTTAATTTATTCTATCATTTAGCGCCACTTAAATTGAGATTGCGATCCAGTGGGGTTACATAGCATTACTCTAAGACGCTCTTGTCATTGGATTCAGGATTAGCAACATTCATAGGTTTGTTGGTGACTGGTAAAAAATGGTCTCGATGCACTAGTAGCATTTTTATTAGTCTAAATATATCCTAGATCTTGCCTATTTCCAGTTAGCATGTTCATCCCTAATAAATTATCAAATTTTTGAGTACCACTCAAGAAGGAATGGAGTTTAGTATTGGATTTCTCTAGGCCACTTGTTAATGTTTTAACCTTAGCTTCTAAATTTTCATTGACAAGTCTCAACTCACTAAGACTTTTGGTAGAATCTTGAAGGTCAGATATGAACCTCTCTCTCTCTAGCTCAAGTTTATTAACCTTCTTCTATACTGCTTTATTCGCCTTGTCCTAAGACTCCTTCAAATAACTGATGATATGCCTCACGAATCTCTGACTCATCCTCAAACAAACAAGAAATCATCGAATGATTCATCGTCCTTCATTCTAATTTCTTCAAACCTATTGGTCAACATCTGCAGTTTGGAGTTCTTTACAGTTTTAGTTCTCTCATTTGTGGGCTCTAAGATATCTTAAACTTCTTTTGCAGTCTCACACATTGATATTCCCCTAAATTCTTCAACGGACACATCCATAAATAAGGCATGAAACCTTTTACTATTTCAGTTAAGTTAGTTCATCCTTAGTCCAAAGGGATATATTTGTTGGGGTAACTACACCTGAAACAGTTGTAGAGGGGGCTGTCCAACCATTTTGTACACAAACCCAAATCTACTTGTCTAGCGACTTAAGATAGTCTCTCATTATAACCTTCCAATATGCATAATTGCTTCTGTTAAAAAACGAAAGCACGCAAAAAGACTAACTTATCTAAATTAAGTTTGGGTCAGAAATCGAATTGAGGATCTGATACCACTTGAAAGTTATGAGTTTGACCCAACTAACATCTAAATGGAGTAAATAGGTGTTTGTATGCGGGATTTAAATTTGTTAATTAATAAAAGCAATAAATCACAATTATTAATTTTATACAAGTGAATTCACATGCAATACTATCTTAAGTTGAATTATTGCAATTGATATATTGCATAAAAATAAATAACACCACTAAATTGTTGACGGATAACTAATTTTGTATGATAAATATTTTTCTGCAAGTTTTTCTCGATGCAAACAGGGGCTAAGTTACACCGTCCAAGTTTATCAAGCTCGTAACTCACCTCCATTTGTCCTCAAATCCACCATCTCTTCAGATAATATCATGAAAAAGAACATTTTAAGTAGAAAGATCTCTCATCTTGTCTACTCAGTGTTCATTTTCTCTGTTAATATATGCTCTCTTCAGCAAGTCACTTGTTGATTAGTGTTGCCTTGTCGGTTATCATATTGCATTTGGTTTTCTCTAGGTATCATCGAAAATTCCCCATTTGACTATGAATGTATCGAAAGTAGTTCTAAACTTCAAATAGAATGGAGAGTTATATCAACTGGAAGAGAGTATTCTTTTCTCAAATGGCTCATCATCCGTGCCCAAACCAGTAGTATCCACTATAAATTATAAAGACTTACGGACTGGTAGATTGATTAAACATTAGCTTTCTGACCTCCTAACTGTAATCACCACGGCCCTGCCTGGCTACATATTCCTGCACCAGCTCTCGACCTTCCGAAATCGTTTATCTCTCGTGGATCACTTGAGAACTCCTCGTTCTCCTTCAATCGAGACTCCGTCACCTTCCTCGTTCTTCATAACTCTAATAGATTATGCAGAAGTATGGGATTTGGTGATTTGATTATATGGATTTGAGGTTTTCAATAATTTGGTTGAATCAAAGAGAGATTGAACAATATTTAGGATCTGTAGAATGTAATATCTCTGATAAAACAATATGCAACCTAGTCTTTTCACGAAGTGGGGCTTGGGTATATATAGTAGCTAGATTTTAGGGTAGTATAAAATGGATAGAACTCACGAAAATGTGAACTAAGATTTCTTGGGTAACACTGTTGCTAGAGCAAGAGTCCAACGACAGGTGCTTAGCTCGAATGACAGCTAGTGACAGTGGTTATGTTTTGGATGTTCGAGCAACAACTTGGTAGTAGGCTAGCAAAAATCCGACAATTTTTTCTTCTTATTCCATAATCAAACACAATGACCCATGGTTCATCCATACAACCTACCAATTGACTCTTTGACTTTTAAAATTCTTTTACAACTATATTTTTATCTAAAAATTGCTAACTATAAAACCTAACAGCACAAGCATTAAGTAGTCCATTTGCATTTTCTTAATTTGGAAGGCACAACATACCTTACATGTAATACTACAAATGATTGTGACGTGTTCGTAATCTAAATCCAGAAACCTCCATATGCTAAATGGCAACAACTTACACGTAATACTACAAACAATTGTGAGAATAAAACGTTGACTTGATGTATAAGTAATTCCTATTAATTGACATATTCACAGGATCACGAATGTAAATAACTTCTCCAGACTAAATACGCTAATATTAGATTAAATGAGGACAAAATTACGAATGACGGTATAAATTAGTTAACTGACCCATTCGGAATGTTATGACAACCTGACCAAATTTAAAATCAGACAACATTCATCCACCTAACAACTATACGAGACAAAACTAACACTGAAAATAGATATTTCATCAACGCTAAGGATTCGTTTGATTGCGAATGTGGAATTTGGGTGTAAAGAAAATGAATCACATGGAATTGAATTGCTTAGAATTTGTTTTATTGGGAATTGTAATTAATTGTGTTTAATTAGTATAATTCTCCACCTGAAAAATGTTGAAAGTTTGGTGTCCGTAACGACTTCATTTTTCATGGAAATTGTCCATTAGTGATAATTATTTTTTACCATTGGATCTAGAATTTGTTTCAATTGTCAAAAAAAAAAAATTTTTAATTTAAAATACCGAATATCATTCGTTTGGCTATATTTTGTACGGAAATTGTCAATAAGAGTGATAAATTTTTTTACCATTGTGTCTAGAATTTTTTCCAATTGCAAAGAAAAAAACTGGAAAATCAATTTCCACCAAATTAGTGAAAATTGGTTTTCCACAAAACTAAAGAAAATGTGAGCATGTGAGCAACCAAAAAATTGAATTTCATGGGAAAAAAAAAGTAAATCAAATAAGGTAAAAATGGAATTTGGAATTTGTTCTCCATTTTCCATGGAAAATAATAGCCAATCAAATAGGGCTTAAAAGATCGACACATATATCTCGAGATTAAGCTTTGAGATTACATCATATCTATAAAACACATTCATGCTTCCACCAATTCTGTTGCCGAGGTGAATACAACATTCCCATTTCTAGCGCTCAAAAATTAGGAAAGAAAAAAAAAAATCAGTAAATACATGTACTGAAAGGAAGGTACAAACTTTTTCATGAAAAACATTTAATATGATTACATGCAATACGTATAATTGGATAAGAAAACATAATACAACATGTAAAGCGAATTTAAATCGAACATTACATATGCATACTTGTCATACATAAGTTACATAGTAAAATTGTCGCACGTGTCAGAGTTTTTTCGGGGAAAAAAAAAGTTTTTACTAGTCGGGAAGGTGATCTAGATACGAATCCTAAAATTATTTGTATTATGATTCAACATATTCACTATTATAACATTTGATTTGATCATCCTAGTTAATATTTCTGCCGACAGATTGTTCTACTCAAATTTCCATTATAAAGTTTAAAGAAAAAAGTAGAGAAAAGAAGTAAAATTATACACACTTGAGCACTTCTCCTCTATTCTCCTTTTTTGCTTTCCTATTTTTCTTGCCTAGTGGAACTGGAAATTGGGAGAGAAGTACAAATTCGCAAGTACAACAAGTGTAAATCTCTAATATCTTCACAAATTCACAAGAGGATAATGATTTGATCCTGATATCATTGATAAAAGGTATAGATATGAACAATGCTAAATTTCGGGACGTGAAATCATTTTGGATTTTCCATTGATGTGATTTCGATTTCAACCTAAAGATGAAAGGAGACGAAATTTGGGAATTTTGGCAATAATTGGGGGTGAATTAAAGAGGCTTGTTTGATGGAGAGAGACGAGCTAACTAATTGATTATTTTTTTGGAGTTAAGTTGTTTTTCATAAATCGTTTTTTACGTCGTGTTGTGGAATAAAAAATGATGATACGAATTTTTTGAATATTTATTTTATTTAAAAGTATGTAGTTCAAGTACGGCCCAAACAGGTTTGAAGACTCGGGCTCTTTTTAATGCTTGCTGGATCTTGAAGGCCCAAGTTAATCGTTGATAGGCTTTTCTTTAAAAGCACTTCGTCACATGTTCTATTTTCTTATGTTTTGTATAGATTTGGTTATTAATTTATTAGATTTTTTCTTAAGTTTGTGCTTTGGACTTTTAAGCTTGACACAACGACGGATTTATAAATAGATTAATTTTGACTTTGTAAACAATAATATTGCGGGATCCATGTCCAAGTCGCACGTGACACAAACTTAATGTTAAAGTCGTGAGGAATGTGTCTTTGATCAAGATTGAATCTCGACCATTGGAATCAACGGCCAAGATCTCGTGCGAGGAATTCTACAAATTTGAGTTATGAGTGTATAAGTTTCAAGAGAGAAATGTACTATAGAAGTATATTCAAGAGTTTGTATGTGTTTTATTTGTAACATTAAGAGTCTCAAGATTAATGTTCTAGTCATATGCATTTGAGTAATATTATTTATCATTATGATAATAGAATATCGATGATGTGATAACTCATTACCCCTCACATTCCCCCCTCTCATAAAAATTAAACACACAATTTCATTATTCCACGATGACGGTCACGTTATCGATATTCCATCATCGTAATAATTAATAGTATTATTCTATACATTTAATTTGTTTATTGGAAAAATAATAGTTAGATGAACTTCCATTTTTGATTTCAAAGAATGTAAGTTTGCGAACCAAACTTCTTCAATTACCTCTTACATCGATTTGTTTAACTGCCTTTGAAATCTTTGGCATTCCATCAAAGAGTTTGTGTTAGAACACAAGGGGTTCCAATAAATATACAAATATTAAAAGATTTAACTTTTCGTATTCAATCTTTTTCAATACTGCGTCTCAAGTATACGTTTAACAATTTAAAATAGCTATGGATTTATTTAATTATTTGTCCCATGTTTCACTATTGAATGCAATTTGGCACCGACAGAATCTGCAATAATTATATATATAATTTTAATTCAAACTGTGTTTGGTGTATTTAAATTAAGTTGACATATATTATATAACACAATTACAAAAAAAGTTATTCGCTCAAATAAATATATATTTTTATTCAAAACTCTCTAATCCTTCCAATTACTGGGATGAAAATTTCAAGGAATTTTACAAACTTTTGTAGTTCTTTTTTAGAAGAAAACTACTTGTTCTCCATCGATAGATTCAAAAATCATAGTTAAAATCTCGTGCATTTTTTATATAATATTTATTAATTGAAAAAAAAATTGTTATATTTTTATTTTTAATCAAATGTTAAGGTTTGTATGTAGAAGGGTTTGAAGCAAAGACAAAATGGCACAAGGAGACGTAATTGATGACAAAAGATCCTCGTATAGCTGTAATAAGAAAAATGTTCCCGTCACATTGTGACACGCATCGCACACCCTACGAAAAGAACGTGGGCCATGTAGCTTGGCGGAAAAAAGATGGCACTTAGCCTTTGTTTCATCCTATTTTTTTAAAATATATTTTTTACTTACTTGCATATTTTTGAATAAAATAATATAACACATAAATCTATTTATTTATTTTATTTCTTAACTACACATTTCCTATTAATTTACTAATTCAATGCATTCTACACAGTAAAATAAAATAAAATGGGGCTAAAAAAAAGGTTAGACAGCGACAGCTTGCCTTTGCTGAGGTCACGACCGACACTCGGCTTCTGTTCTCGAGCCGCATCATTTGGCAGCTCTTGGCTCGGCTTAAATGTAATAGAGAGATTATTTGGTGGGTCCGGTGTATCTTTGGTGTACCCACGGGTCATGGTAATCTTGGCGCAATTAGGTTTATGGCCTCTAATCCCTTATAAGGCATTTTAAGGGCTTTATCACTCAGTTAAACTTTTTACTTATAAGGCGCCAAATAATTTGGATTCAAACCAGACAAATCTAGTGTGACTCTAGCCGATTTGATCTCTCCTCTATCTTTTTTTTCAAAGACCTAATAATTATATACATATGCAACGATGTCTTGAATTTTCAGAAACATTACCAAACCCTAATGTTATGGTCTTTTGATCAAAATACTAAGTCGTTGCATATTTTTTATTAGTCGTCTCACATGGAAAGAACTTTGAATGCTTTTATGAGAACAAAGTAAAATGAGATGGGTGATATTTTTACACCTACTGTTTTGGAGAATGTCAAATCTTTAAATAGTTGATCTCGATAAATTTTGAGTTGTGGCATTTAATGACCGTTTTATCTTATGCTCGACATTTTACAACTTCCACACATCTTGTTGCTTTTGAATTTTTATACCACCAAATGTACCAATCTCTTTGATATCTAGTTGTGATAGATTTAGGGAGAGAGCAACTAGGGTTTCAACCCAAGCTTCAGAGAGAGAAATAGAGGATAGAGAGAGAATAAATATCTAAAGCATGCATTTCATTCCACGAGAAATAAGTATTGACTTGCTTATAAAAATGAAGTAAAATGCAGTTATCAAAAAGCCAACTTATAAATAAACCTCAAAAGAAGAAGCTCCAAGTTAAAATCTAGTATTTAAAGCGATTACATTTTTCTTTATAAATATGCATTTTTTTATTGGATCGCCTTTTAATTTGATTGTTGGTTGCTTGTTATTAGATAGTCAGTTGCTTCACATTGATTTCAAATCACTGATTTACGCATTGTCACATTTTGCATTTAGCAAATATTGCGTTTTTCGTCACTATTTTTTCAGTGTATGAAATAAAATTATTGAATTGTTGATTAGTCAGCTTATTATTAAATTTTTATTGACTTATCAACTTACTGGTGAATGTAACATTTTTATTAGCTTTTGCTAGATTTTGAATTGCCATTGGAGTATTGAATTATTATCATATCGCCAACTAGTCCGATTGTTAAAAAATGTAATACGCCACGTGATATCTTCGACATATCGCATTGGTAAGATGTTGGTTCATCACCGTTTTAGCTCTCCTAACTAAATTTCTAGATATGTCCCTTGCTAAAGTCTCTAATTAATCTCTTCAACAAACAAAACCTAAACTTGAATACAGATAGCCACTTCAAGCAATGTAATCGTGTGAATTATTCAAGTTTACTTGGATAATTTGATAAAGAGATAATGTCAATTCATCTTTCAACCTCGCTAATTTTTTTTCCCATATAGAATGAACACCAACTTTCTCAAGTGCTAACCACTTCGACTTGTATTCATCTCCCACTGGACACACAAGAAAAGGAAAGTTGGAGGGTTACATTTTAATATCCTGATTTTCTATCCTCAAGTGAAGGTGAAAGGTAAGTGAATTTGTTAACCACTTCTAATCATGATTAATTACAAATAGTCATCTTCAACTTTTCACATCTCGCAATTTTCCCTCTTACCTAACAATGAAAAAAAACAATCATGCTACGTAAACATAATGTTTTAACATAATTCTTGATATAATATCGTATGACAATATATTATTGAACTATTTAAAACAAAATCAGGTTTTTTGTTCAATCACATTGTTTTGACACCTATTATGTCAACTTTAGGGCAAGGTAGCATTACTCCAATGAAAATATTGTACTATACGTTCTGATACTTTAATCCACCATTTCGCATCAGGGCAGCTAAGCCAACCACCGCCAAATCCCCAAATGAATCAAGACAGCGCCAGTTTCCGCGTGGGTCCCTCATCCAGACTGTCCCAAACACAAGGTCTGAATCATGAATTTATGATTCGAGTTTTAAGCTTCTCACTCTCCTTCTACACCTGTCTCTTTCGCCTTTTTGGTCCCTAAGCAATCCTTATTCTTCATCCTTTTTATTGAGAATCCCAAATCCCATGTACTAATTTCAACTCACATTACCCATTTTCACACCTCTGTCAAAGAACATTTATGTTCCTCCAAACAGCATAGCCCACTACCCAAAGCAAAGCAGCATTTCCCTGCAAATACTATTCTATCTTGACAGAGAGACGAAGCAAAGATTTTTATTTGGGAGTGAGAAACTGAAAGTCTTCAAGCGCCATGGTTTTTCAGATCCGTGGTGTTTTTGTACCTCTTTTCTTGACGTTCTTCGCTGTTGTTGTGATTTCAAGTGGTGCATTACAAGAACACTCAAGGGGGAAGCATTCTGGAAACTCAAATTCATTATCCCAGATCAATTCCAATTCAGTTCTTGTAGCGCTTTTGGATTCTCACTACACTGAGCTCTCAGAACTGGTGGAAAAAGCACTTTTGCTACAAACCCTTGAAGAAGCAGTGTCCAAGCATAATATAACCATTTTTGCTCCTAAAAATGAGGCCCTGGAACGGGATTTGGATCCCGAGTTCAAGAGGTTCTTGCTCGAGCCGGGGAATCTGAAATCCCTTCAAAATCTGTTGCTTTTTCATATGATTCCGACTCGATTTGAGTCCAAGCATTGGCCTGTAGAGGTAAACAATCCAACCCATCACACCAGCTTGTGTACTGAGGCCAATGATGAAAAAATTCCGGTAATTGGGAAAAATGGGGAGAAATTTGTGGGTATGGCGAAGATCATCAAAGCAGACGATATCATTCGCTCCGATGGGATTATTCACGGAATTGAACGAGCGTTGATTCCAAAGTCAGTTCAAATAGATTTCAATACTAGGCGAAGTTTGAGGTCCATATCTGCAGTGTTACCAGAGGGAGCACCGGAAGTCGACCCAAGAACCCACCGGCTGAAGAAACCGGCACCTCCAGTCCAAGCCGGTGCGCCGCCTGTGCTGCCCATTTTCGACGCCATGGCACCCGGTCCTTCCCTGGCTCCAGCGCCGGCACCTGGGCCCGGAGGACATCACCACCATTTCGACGGCGAAAGTCAGGTGAAGGATTTCATCCAAACTCTCCTCCATTACGGTGGGTACAATGAAATGGCCGATATTTTAGTCAATCTCACATCATTAGCTTCTGAAATGGGAAGATTAGTCTCTGAAGGGTATGTTCTTACGGTTCTTGCACCAAATGACGAGGCTATGGCGAAACTAACCACCGATCAATTAAGCGAACCTGGGGCGCCGGAGCAGATAATGTATTATCATTTAATTCCTGAATACCAAACAGAAGAGAGTATGTACAATTCAGTGAGGAGATTTGGGAAGGTGAAGTATGATACTCTGAGATTGCCACACAAAGTGGTAGCGGAGGAGGCTGACGGGTCGGTGAAATTCGGGCAAGGAGAAGGATCCGCTTATTTGTTCGACCCGGATATCTACACAGATGGGCGAATTTCTGTTCAGGGAATTGATGGGGTTTTGTTTCCATCAGAGGAAAACAAGCCTGTTCCTAAATCTGTTCCTGTTGCTAAGGTTGTCTCTAAGCCAAGAAGAGGTATGTTTTTTAGCCATTTATTCTGAGTTTTTTTTTTTATCCATTTGTTGAAGGAGTTTGCCTATCCATTTCAATTGTTCTTGATTTCGTTATTCACATGAGATTGGATTCCGAATTTTGTCGACTGCTGCCGGATTTCTTGTTGAACCACGACGTCTTAAAGCTTAAATTGTTAGGCAAGAAATAATTCATGGACATGTCTCGTTGTCTTCAAGTTGAATCTATTTTTCTCATAAGAAAGTCCCGCGAAGAGAGACCTGTCTTCAATGCTCATAAATTCTGGTGGATGTACTTTGGCTGTATTATTGTTTATTGCATTTGCTAGTGGTGGGTCAAAAGGAATCCTTTACATTATGCTTTACAGCTGCCACTCTTGGATGTTGCCTCTTTTTTTTGCTGAATTTACCAATATTTTGCTTAATGGTTAAGGTATAAATCCATAACGTGTCGTAGTTAAGGATATAGTTTTTTTTTTTTTTTTTTCACTTTCAATAGATGTAAAGTGGCCATAAAGCTTGATGTGGTCGACCTCAAATTTATTGAAGTTATCTAACTAACTCACTTCTTGGATTTGGTATGGGTTTTCTTATTATGCCTTGGATGGTGGAAAATTTGTTCTCTTGAGAACCAGTTTAGCATTGAATAATGTTTGTGGATTTTGTCGGTAAACCGCGAAAGAGGTTGTTAACTTATTGTTGTGCTTGACAACATGGACAAAAGCCTTGTAATAAGAGTTAACCTGGGGTCTGGAAACTCACACAACGAATTGAGTTAGGGTTGTACCGTAGTCCCTAGGTCTTGTGTTCGTCCTACTATCAAATACATCACAATTCCAGCCTAGCCCGGCTGTGGTCTCATTATACATCTGATTATTGGCTGCAGTCGGGGGTGGGCCAAAATTAATATGGTTTGTTGTGGCTGCGAAGCATCTAAGTTGCTTTGAATATTATTGTGAAACTAGCAATGAACAGAAAAAATTCGTATATCATATTGTTAATTTATTGAAAATAAGGCTTAATTTGTTGCTATGATACATGACAAATGGATTCGAAACCACCAGAAAACGTAGAGGGTGTTTGGTGGGGATTGAAATTAGATTTTTAGTGGATTTTGATGGAAGTTTTTGAATGTGTGGTTGAAAAGATGTGGGACCCATGAAAGATGTGGTTAATATTGATTGCTTGACTTTGACTTAAATTAAAATCAGATTTTAATTCGGCTCAAACATACCCTTAATCACGGTGCTGAATTCTTTTCTTTTTGTTTTCGAAGTTTCCGTAATTGAGATATTTTGGTAATATTTGCTTCCTTAAATTGTCCTTTCTAGTTTTTTTCACCATTTTATGATTTTGCATAAGCTTACTGACTTCTCCACTTTTTTCTAATATTAAGCAGGGAAGTTACTGGAAATGGCATGCACATTGCTTGGAGCTTTTGGACAAGACTGTCAATGAATTTTTATTTTCAAATAAATGATAAAACCCGGAAAGGAAAATGACGATGCAGAAAGGCTGCTCTCATTCGTAAAGAGGCGACCGGATGATGGCTGGCTGCATTGTAGTAATTCCTGAAGAACCCTAGAGGATGAGAAACTTTTCTTGTTTATTTTTGTTGGTATAGTTAATACACTTTTAACTGTATATCATTTTTTTTTAAAAATTTGTATTTAAGTTTGTTCTACCGACAGTTTATGCACGTATATACACAATCCTACGCAGAATATGTCCTTTTATTCTTTATCACGGGTGCTATATCTTTTTGGCCTTGTTCGTGCATCCAATTCCCAATATTTTAGTCAATTGTCACTCGTTTTCTTGTGTCCAGCGAAAAGAACCTTCTCGTCCTTTTATTTATTTATTTTTTCCTCCCCCTCTTTTTCTACGGTTATGCTACGTACGTGTACATAATGATTTATATACACATGATGCAGTATCAAATAAAAATAAAAAAATTTCTTCTTTTTTGAACACCATCTGTATGTAAGCTATTACGTAATTTTATTTTGTACAAGTAACATTATTTTTATTTTCAAAGCATCATGTTATTGAGAATGTGATCTTTGATGGGACTAATAAGGGCATGTTTTGTATACGATAACAAACAAATATGTTACATGTCTAGCTTTATAAAGGAGGATTGAGCTTATTTCGAAGCACAAAAGAAGAGCTCAAGCTCACAGATTAGGCTTTGAGGCTAAATTGAGTGTTAATAGAGTTGAATTTAAGTTTAATGTTGGGTTCAAACTAAGTTTTAGTTGGCTGGGATAAGTTAAAAACTAAAAAATAATCGAGGTTTAACTCTCGATCACAAGAATTCGAAGTATACGATAAGTTAGGTATTGTTATAACCTTAAATGGTTTTATGTTGGCACGATAAAAATTGAAAGTTTTACCATAGAGGAAGACCAATATTTTTAAATTTGTTTATATTAACTCTGCTAAAAGAGCATGATATATTTTTAAAAAAAATTCTTGGATTAAAATTAAGCCTCACCCATATTGACACTCCATAAATGGCAGTGGTTGTTGCATGTTTTATATTAGTGGTAGGTACAATAGGGGTTTTCACAGAGGGTGCCCAGTCTACCTCTTAGCACACCACCATAAAAAAAAAAGGGGAAATTTGTCAATTATTGATGCATGACTAAAGAAATTCATCCTCTTGGCTTTGAAAATATCAATAATGCTAAATTTACATTCATTTCCTTAAGTTGATTTTGACATCCCTTTTGTTTTCGAAAAATTGTGGACGAAAAAAGTGTTTTTTTGAACTGTTTAATGGTGTGCTGTCACGTGACACAATGTAAACAATGATATACATGTAGCATGATTGTTGAAAATATGTGGCTATGCACGATTTATTTGTATATAGTTTAATCAGTAAGCAAATTAGCTAATTAGCTAAGCTGTCTCCAACATAATTATAAGATGGTGGGGGACTTTGCAATCATTGACTTTAAAAATTTTATTGTTTGATTGGGAATTGAGAAAACTCCAAACTAAACACAAACACACAATGGCAATTTTCAAATCCAAATTCTACTAATTTTAGAAAATATTATCAATCCACGAAGAACATGTTACTAAACTATAGTCATATCTTATACAGGTGGAGTTGAAGCATATCGATCCCAACTAAATCGAAAATAAGTTATTCGAATTGACCACTTATTAGTTTAGTTCGATTCTCCTTTTTTAAATAAAAAAATTAAAATATTATTCAAAAAATATTTTAATTATAATACATCCTCACATGCTTGTATGAGCCAACTTTAAAGACAAATCAAATTGAGTTTGATCACTTTATTATTCAGATCGAGAGGGATTTTTCATGTATGGTTATCCCAAAAGTTAGAAATTCTGAAAATGCTAACCCAAAATTTTTATCCCAAACTACTTGATGTTTGGCTTGGACTTACAATACAACTTCATTCCATTCTCACGTTAATTAAGGTAAGCGTTTCCAAAAAAATTGAAAATATTGAATTCCACTTAGGGTTCGTTTGATAGGCAAAGGTGGAAAAGAATTTTAATTTCATGTTAGTTGAAAAATAAAAATCCATTAAACCCGTAGAAATTCGTTTTCCATGAAAATAAAGAAAATACAGCTTAAAGTGGTTGTATATTGGATTTCGATTTTCATTTCCACGTTGCAATCAAACGGTCAAAGTGAAATTCGTTTTCTCAATTGTAACATTTTTCATGAAATTCGTTGCAATTAAACGGGGCCTTAGAATAAATTCCGGTTAGAATAATGTATATAAGGCCTTAGTAGTAAAGTTTCTAGTTATTTTTATAGAAGGATGTAAGGACATGGGTCCCAACTACCCTTTCATTATTTTACTCTCTTTTAAGAAATTTGTGCAATCAGTCTAAACTTTTACATCAATTTCATCCTCAACCTTTGAAAATGACTTTATCCTTATTTACATCTTGGTCATTTTCATATTATTATTTTTTACTTATGCTTTAATTTCTTCACATAAAAAACTATATTTAACACTTAAAATCTTTTTAGACCTAAATATTTTCTTCATTTTCAATTCCAAAATCTAGATGAAGAAATACTCAATCCCTTTTTACAAACAAATCTCATCAAAATATAGTTGAATGTATGGTCATTTGCGAAGAAAGTTGTGTAAAATGTCAAAAAATGACGATGAATTTTTAAAATTTTCACTTAAATTGAATATAATTGTACTCTTTCTTTACTTATATTCGGGGAAATTTTTTTACGTTTTGCTTACTTTATTTTTATATTTATGTGCATTGAAAACTTTGATTTCAGTAAAGTAATAAATCGACGAGTAGCGACTATGTGCACCATAGAAAAACATGCAAACAACCGTTGCCTTTGCAACAGAGAAAAAGGACACCATTGGAATAGTTCAATTCTTAATTTTCTTGTTGTCGTCTAAATTTTAGAATAGTTCTGTTGTGTTTATATGGTTTTCGATGAACCATCCATAATGTTTGTGTCATTTTATATTCTAAATATAGGTTTGAGATTATTTTTTGTGTTTTTCAATCGGAAAATGAAACCGAACGAAAATGATCTTTTCGATTTTCAGGTCATAGGGCCATTACCGGTCGTACATTTATTAAAAGAATTAGAATTGTATGAAGCTTTATTTAATTACCAAGATCCCTTCATGTAAAATTATCAAGAAGATTAATAAATACAGAACATACTTTTGGGAATAATTCTTTAATGAGGAGAGATCCCGCTACAAATAATTTTGACAAAGATCTCAACCATTAATTTAAGTTAATTTAATGATTTAAATAATTTAACTAAAATCCTTTGAAATATAAAAAAGGAATACCCCACCCCCCCCCCCTCTCTCTCTTCAAATCCTCTACAGTTTTATTAAATTCCAATTACTAAATTTGTTCTATCGTCAATTCAGTTCTTACGATTTATTCATCCTAATCTGGGTTTACTGTTTTTCCGAAAAATCAGTAATGATCATACTACAAAAAAACCAATTGAGAAATATATGGGTGGTGAGGAGGAAAATGGAAGGAGAAATCCCACAAAATTTTGCAGTAGGGTGGATTTCGCGCCGTGTTTGCCAGTTTAACAGGATGAAAAGGATGCAGTGGTGGGTGGGTGGGGTGAAGAAGATGATAGGTCTACACTGTTAAATGCCCTTTCTTTTTGCCGGTTAAACAGGGATCCCTTGCTAATAATTCCTCGACTTGATCGAGGTTGCTATGAGAAAATCTTGATCGAGGTTGCTATGAGAAATTCAAAAAATGGAGAACATATAATATCTGTCAGAAACACAATTACATTTCCTTTTTGTACAACTTACTGATAATCCTTGCTGAGAAGAAACAGAACTATTTGTCAAAACTTAAAATCATGAAGCTTGAATTAAAGGTGAGATCTTTTGTCAAAAGTATTGGTAGGAGGAACGCTCCCTTCTTTAATATTTAATATGAGATATTGATTCCGGATCTTGAAACTTGAATTGCAATCTTTTCATGTTTGGCTTCTCTACTTTTAATTTTTAATTTTGCCTCCTTTGATTTTTTAATTTTTGTTAGTTTTGCTTCTTGATCCATAGTCTTGACTTTTGAATTCCTTTTTCTCGATTCTTGATAGTTGATTGCGGGTCTTTTTCTTGATTCTTGACACTTGATTACGGGTTAAAATCATGATTGTAGATATTAGACATCTCTCTTAATTATTCTAGACACGAAGAATGAGAAGTTACATAAGAATTGGAAATCATAACTCTATATCTAATTTATATGTATTTGACGATGACCCTAATAGATATGGTCTCTACTCATATTATTCGACTCACACTTTATTTGGATGTTCAAATCCCAATTACTTAACTTTTTATTAGATAACTTTAATTTTGAGCTTAACTTTAAGATATACTTTATACACAATTAATTACATATATCAGCTCCCATGTCAAATTAAATATTTTCCCAATAACGTTTAGATCCAAATGAATCATTCTTCTCGTCTCTAACCTCTGGCGCGAAATAGACCCACTACGTAACGCGGCTTCGCTTACAAAACCAAGAAAGTAAACAAGAGGATACTTGATGGTGTATCAATCTTTTTGCTTTTCTTGCTTGAAACTTTCGAAAAAGGGCATTTTAATAGCTTTGCATATTTCACGAATTCCGCTTAGTGCGGATCTATACGCCGGAATGGTATTCTTAGCAGCTATTTCTGCTCTGTTTACTTCTTAGCAGCATACTTTCAGTTAAATCGGGAAAATGGGGGGGAAAAAAAAAAAATTCTCGTGCTAAAGCAGTAGAAAGATACTGCATGAAATGAACTTCGGAGAGTAAGAGTATCAAACCATCTTAAAAATAAAAGCAGCAAAACAATTTATGAATGTGAATTATCCAAAAAATTACAAAGCAAAAGAAGATGGGAATTTTTTAATACAGTATATGCAGCCACTCCAATACATCAAAAGCCATATTGTTTATACGAATACTCCTCTAAGTTTTATGAAATAATACAAAAGACTGTATAAGACTGTAGACAACCTATATATAAGTGGACAAGAACATAACACATAACCACATTATTCACAATAATGGAGCTTTCATATTTGAATTCCTGTGAGGAACAGAAATTCCGGACGATTTATTACGTCCTTTAACCTTCAACTGTGACTTCAGCAGCCAAAGTCTCTGGCATTGTTGATGCCAGAGATGATCCATTGTTAGAAGAATTCATTTCGGGACTCTTTTCTATTGCGTCTTCGAGTTCAGGGTGACATACAGGTAGACTCGGGATTTCTTCCAAGTTCTGTGCACAAGTTTTCTCGTCTTGAGCCTCGGATTCTGCACTTTTTGCTTTCACTTTGCTTGGATTTTCTCGAGAATGTGGCTTGGGTAGGGAGTTTTTGAAGGACTTCTTGACAGCAGCATTACCCTTGACACCATTTGCCTTGGGAGTCGACTTTGGTGAGTTGCCATTAGTGACTCGTGGGCTAAGACACGGTCCTCCATTTTCGAGGGAGTTGCCAACTGTGGAGGCAATGCCTTTGTTCCTTCCAAGCTTAGGAGATATTGGACGTGTAGTCGGTATCTATACAAATGAGAACATAATATCATATAATGTGTAAAATTAGAAGAAGAGGAAAGAGTGTTAGAACAACTAGTCCATACAATAAACTAGTTTTTTGGTTTTTTTCTTCCTTAATATTGTCAAATGGTATCCATCCTCACTACCGAACATGCCACGAATCTTTAACTTATTATATTTTCAACTGATTGTTATGCATACAGAATCCTCTATTGTGCACTTGATTAAGAAAAGATGTGTATTATTTAACACAATGTGCAAGAAAATATAATATGCTCAAGCTTCTTAACATTCGAGGAGGTAGAAACAATATTCTGTGAACATAATCTATTTTCTCAGAGAAAATTGAACTACAGTCGAACCATTTTGATCGTGACGCCTAGTACGCATCACAATAACTTTTGTTATCAGACAACTGGATAAATTCAGAACTTTAAGCTTATGTATTGCAGTCAAATCTTTGGTATTTGCATTCTCAGCATTGAGAGAGAATTTTTAAGAGTCCAAAGTCAAATATTTAACTGCAAAAAGCATCATATATTGAATAAGAGATACATTTCTAGTGTATCAAGTCGAATAATAACATGAAATTAGTGTCCACATGCAATGATATGACATGTTCACGCAACTCTTTGTGTTACTGGATGATATAATTGAACTTAATATGGCGTCATGCATATAACAAAAGCAGCACTGTAAACATGGATGATGTAAACGTCCAATGAACTGTTCAATTAATCCCCAATTTGAATATAATAAAAGTTGAGACTGTAACTCAAATCTCCAGAGGGAATAACTTACCCAAGAGAAATCAAAAGATTACCACTACTCTTTATTTAATACCCAAACTTAGGGCAGATGAAATAAAAACCTATGAAGTTGGGATTACAGAAAGATCATAATCATACTATTTCAACATGCTTCTAGAGATAAAATGGCTTTGCTCCATGGAAATAGAGAATTAATTGCTTTCTTTCCAGTTCAATATAACATATGGAATAATGATATTTAGCATCAGTGGTGCTAGAACACCCGTCTGTGAGGTATGTAGATGGCATTAAATGATAAGTCTAATTTAATGTGTTATTATGAGATTTATTTAATTTGATCTATCATGTGTTGCCACTTAGACTAATGCTTAGCACCGGTGGTAATCAATAGCACTATTCTAAAATATGACCAGTATTATCAGAAATGCAAATAAATACAAGATCTCACTACATCAATAAGAATTACACGATATAAAAAGAAAGGACTATATAGATACTACATGTAATCATAAGTTTAATGGTGAAGCGGAATAACTGAGATTAGGCGCCGTGAAGTTTCCAAGCATACATTAAGAGCATTTAGGAAGATACATGGATTTTTACCTTCTTCAGTTCGACTTTTGGAGGGGGTGATTTATAGAAACTTGGCATGGGAGTAGCTTTAAAGGTCAATGTCTTCCTAAGCTGCTTTATTTCTGCCTCTTGGTTTTCCTACAACAAATCCCAGAAGACTAAAACAGAGTGAATAAGCTGAACTAGGTCCTGAAGTCTTCTAAGTCGACAAACAACCAGATATCATATTCTTTGTGAGAGAGATATCCAACACCTTCGATTTTTCTTGCAAGTTATTCTTTTCCACTTCCTTTGCATGTATTTTCTCCTCTATCTTTGAAAAAAACTGTCAGAAAAAGTGAATATTTAATTATAAGATGGACAAGTAATCAAAGATGCACGAAAGTAGAAACTAAGTGCATGTTTAGTAGCGACAATTGTATAGAATCGGACAGTATCGTAAGTATGATTTTAGTTTCTTTTTCTTCATTAGTACTGTCTAGTACTAATGAATATCACCTGCTAAACATGCCATAAAGGTGCATGTGCAGTGTCTACCTCTTTCCTCTTCTCAGCACGTTCCTCCAACCTGAAGGAGAATGCTGTAGCATTAACCATATGCTGCGTCGGAGGAGTTGCATTTCTGATTGAAGTACAAACTTGTCATAAGCATGTAAATTCAACAAAAAATCCAAAAGAAGATGCATGAAAATGCAAAGAAAGAAAAAATCACAAATCTGGAATCTAAGACGTGAAAATACGATGTAGTAGAACGAGCGTCATCTTCATCCTTAAAAAGCAATTTAGTGTTGGCGGATTTTGAATTCGGTTCAACCAATCTGTAATTCCAACATTTAAATTGTCAATTAGCAATTCGACTTGTCATAACATAGTGGAATATGCAAGTAGATAGAATATAATACTTACGCGTCAGATGCAGTATTCATTACGGTTCCATTTGCAAAATGATTTTTCACAGACTGAAATCAACACACATTCAAATGTCACTCCAAAACTGGTGTATAGAGAAAAAAAAAAAAAAAA
>CAIGRP010048263.1:21342-37840 GCA_903798385.1 Fraxinus cuspidata
AAAAAAAAAAAAAAAAAAAAAAGAAAGAAAGAAACGACTGCCAAAAAAGAGGGAACAGTCACCAGAGATTGACCAAGGCTTGGCATAGATGCTATAGTCGATCGTCGGTTGGCTGCCTTGCCTCCATTCGTCACACGCTTAGTGGCTAGATTGGAACGCAAACCTGAAGTGACTGTACCATTAGAAACTTGGGAGTCAACTTTTGCACCATTTTTATGTGCATCCTGCTTAACTGGGTACACATCAATGCTCTTTCTCATAACATCAGAGTGACGGCCTTTGGCTTGGAATGAAACACATTGAGTCAAGCTTGGCTTTGCCTTACGCACGAGCACATTCGATCCTCCTGAATTGGATTGATTCTTGGCCAACTTATTGTTCTTTAGGCCACCATCATTCGAAGCTTTACACTTCGTAACAGTTTCAGACAATTCAACCTCTGCCCCATATGAATCAATTTCTTTTTCCTTAACAAATTCACTCGCTTCATTTCCAACAGAAAAGTCTTCACTTTTACTGATTTTCCCTTTTTCATTGTTTACATCCAGAACTGATTCTTCCCCATTAGTTTTCTGAACGACATCTCGTTTTTCATCTTTAACTGGAACCCCATTTTCAGACTCCATTTCAGAAAGTACCTTAAACAATCCAAAAAAAAATTACCCAAAGAACTTTAGTTGACACGGTAATTTCAGACAAATTACACTAATTTTATCTCGATTACTGGGACAATAAAGAAACCCAAGAAGACATTTTTCAGTTTCTAAATCCTAATGAAGAGAGTTGTTCAAGATCAGTAGTCGACACTGTTCTTCAACACCAAATTTCCTCAACAACCAAACAGAGCATAAGAATATATAATCAAGAAACTTAGAAACATATAAATCAGTGACAGACTAATATCATACTAATATCCCACAAAAAACCGAAAAAAAAAAAAAGATCCATGAAATTCAGTAAGTAAAATTAAGTCAAAACCAAGCACACAACAGTGATCACGACAGAGTTATAAAAACTGCTAAAAAAAACTCAGACAACCCAGGTAAACAGTACCTTGTATAATGTTTGTGACAGCAAACTATGTGCTTGAAATCTGAGGCAGAACCTTCAAAAGTTGGCGTCTACTGTCTTGTGTGGTATGACAGGGAGAGAGAGAGAGATTTCTCTTTCGTGGAGAATGTTGAAAAGGAGATGAATTTTAAAAAAAGAAATGGATAGATTCATGGGCACTTCTACCGAAATGACTAAACTGCCACTACTTGGATAATGACATGAATTGAGTTATTTACGCAAAATATCTATTTGATGTAAATTAGTTTTTTATTATTTATTTGATCAAGATTTAAGATTAATTTTGACAAATTTAATACATTGAATTGATCGTGATCATTCACAAATTTTATTATACAATATTTTTCCTGCTAAGATAATGCGTAAGGAACTAAAAAAATGATTATGATGATCGAAAAGAATATTTAAAGATGATTTTATTTATTGTGTCGTATGTATTTATACATGAACATGACATCAATGCAAGAAAAGAAAAATGAAATATCTCAAAAACCAAAAATAATACTATTAATCATATATGAAATTATAATATTATTCTTTAAGATCAGTGTTTGGTTCAACATATTAAACTTTCCTAATATTTATAAATTTTGGTCCATGGTCTACCTCTTTTTTTCTTGTTGACGTAGACCCGCAGCCGCTACTTGTGAGTGCGCACTGGGTAAATCTCGCACCATGTGCAATAGCCCGAAAACTATATAGGAGAGATAAACCGCACTAGGCAAGCCCTGTGCGATGGCTCGATCGAGGAAGTGTTGGCAGGGGATTCGAACTCGTGACCTTCGGTCTCCGTGCTCACCTGCTTGGCCACTCCCCAAAAGGGGGTACCATGGTCTACCTCTTTATAATACAGGACTCTGATAGAAGATATATGAGTGGACATTTTAGTTGGAACAAGACCTCCAGAATTGGAATTGGAGGTTTCGGTTCAGTTCCAGAAATAAAAAATAGCAATTGGAATAGAAATCGAGAACTGATCATGTTCGAGGTAGATTTTTGGTTTATGAATCAAAATCGTGGATACTCTATTTTGAAATCAAATTTGTCAATTTTTACAAATTTCTTATTTCTTACTATTTATTCAGCCTGACTTAATGATGGGCCCAACCAAAAACAAGTTTTGCAAGTCGTTGAAAGTAGCAAGTTTACATGGTGTAGGTATTAGGTATTATAATCAATTAGATTCATTCATTCGAATAATTGAATCATATTAATTTCGTTAATAACTACTCTTGATCGCATTTTGTGCGCTGCCATCCCCATAAACCCTTCTCGAGGTGTCAAACTTAGAGCCACATTTGGAATCGGATGCTATTATGTTAAATATTGAATGTTATTTGATGACATATTTGCAGTTGATTAAGGTGTAAAAATATGTACGTGGACATTTTATTAGATATTGTAAAGATAATTTATACCGTTAAGTGACGATTTTTTAATTTTTTATTTTTTGGTAAAAGAAGTTATGAGTAGAACCGAACACTAATTGAAATATAAGGTTCAAGTTTAATTTTAGTGATTAAGTGGATCTAAATAATTTCATTTACAAAATACTTGAATTATAATGAATGATTTTGATTATTGAAATATCTTTATCGATCAACTTGACACCCAAACTTAATAGAAGTGCAAAGGTAAATCTGATTTGAACGTGAGACAAGTTGCATCAGATATACCTCTTTAAGCATGTCTTTTGCGTAATCATTCTATGTTCATTTATTTAGTAATTTAATTTGACGTACTTTAAAAAGTTACTTAGTTAAGTGGTTTACCTACTTCCTCATAGTTCTAATTCTAGCTCATTGAGTGACCTCATTATTTTCAAATATTTTTTTCTCATTTATTTTCAAACACACACTATTTAATAAAATAATATTACACCTAAATTCATTATTTTAACCACACATTATTCATCCAAATATTATTTCAAAATACATTTTGGACAAAAAAAAGGGTTCAAACATGCTCTAAATATCATACTGTATATCATTTTTATTAGTTTAACACGACCCACATTTTTTTGCAACAGTAAATGTGAAAGGACAAATGACCTTTTGTGTTTAACAACTCAAAATAGAAAAAAAAAATTGAATTGTCATTTGCGATCGATTCTTTTTCATATTTCATTAAAACCGATAGAACAAATGACAATTTTGGACCACAAAATGTTTCCAAGTCATAGTCCGATTATCTTTCACCCATCAACGATCAATAACCTTTTCTTTTTTTTAATGTCTTAATTTTTAAATTTCAATAAAATATAGTTAGTGTGTGTTCGATTGGGATGAAAAATGTTTCCTAAAAAAAGAAAATATTTTGAAAGAAAATTAAGCATATTTTTAAAAGTTCGAAAATATTTTCCATGAAAAATGGCAATCAAATACTCAAAAAAATTGAAATTTGGGTGAAAAAAGGCTATTTTTCATGGAAATTTTTTCAATCAAACACGCCCTTACTATTTTTTAAGTAAATATTCACTACCCATTTGAAAAAAAAAAAAATTATCCCATAGTCCATGCCCTATATTGGTAATTTTAACATAGGTTGGGTGCATGATGATGAATTTAGCAAGGGTAAATTGGTGAAAACAAAAAACGAATAATTGGTTGCAACAAACCAAAGAGGGAGTGTAACTGTAGGAGAACGTGGTTAACGGTTGGGGGCTGTCATGCGTAAGGACGTGGCATGACGGAGCAACATGATTGGTCCTACTTTAGACGTGTAATCACCAACCGTTATCGTAAGTTGTCAGAACGTGCTGGGTACGGGAGGTGATCGACGGCTATGATTTACAGAAAGGAGAAATCTGAACCGCTACCTTCAAGTCAAATCACATCTACCTCGTCCGAAGACTCGAGAGTGTAGGATTTTATGGGTGATGCGAGTCTGGCTTTCACCGAAGTGAGAGAGTTATTAATTTATTGCCAGGATGGCAGTAGGCTCAGGTTGCTTGTCTGCTTTGCGGGCCCCACAGGTCTAGTGTACCGCCAGGCCGATTCGTAATTTCTTACTCGACCCAAAGATTAAAATCAGATTTGTAGTAAATTTTGATAAAAATTGAAGCGTGGTTAAAAAGTTGTGGATATCATAAAATATGTGATTAAAATTAATTATTAATTATAATTTATTTTAAAATCTAGAATTTAATGCGCGAAACAATTAAAACTATCGCATCAATATATTAAAAAACAAACTGCCAAATAAACGTCACGGGGGATGATTCTCACGCCATTAATAGCCATTATTCAGAATTTAACCAGTACTCAACAAGGGGCTTTAACATAGTATTCAATCTTATTGAATATTGCATTATCAAATACACTTTACAAATACAAATGAAAAGAAAATGATAGTATTTGGGAAATTTGGTTACCACAATTTTTTTGTCGAGTATTAATTAATTCATTCATTGGACATATATAATCACAAGCACATGCTATGCACTCTTGTCTTATCCTCCATAGAGGATCCAATGCTTGCAAATTGCAATTGAGTTAAAAACTAAATTTTATTATAAAAGAAAACATGATCGCACAATCAAATATGATTCAATACATTGTACAGATTTTTCAAAATTTATTTTCAACCATAAATTCTTTTAATGTAATTTTTTTTTCACGTAAATCTAATTACTCATTACTTTTCAATCTAACATTCTTCAAAAATTTCATTTTTCAAAAAGTTTATTTCAAGAAATCTATATTCCTTCCCTAAACATGCAATAAGAGTGTGAACTTGGAATAATAAAAAAATAATAATTCCTAAGATGATGTTAGAGCTTAGCCAATAGACATGGAGAGAGAGGTTATTTTCATAAATAATAATATTTATTATTATGATGATAAAACATCAATGATATGACAGCTTATGCGAAATAATGTGAATTTTTCCGAGAGAGGAGAGGGGAGAGATAAAAATGTGAAGAATAATGAATTTGCACATCATCTTGTTCCATTATCGACTTATCATGGAGGAAGATTAACCTGATTTAACAGAGATTTATAGAATTTCTAATAGACTATCAGACTATGCCAACCATACAAGTCTTTTTGACACAAGTACAGAAATTTCCTAATAATCAACCGTTCTACATGACTCCATTCTTTACAAGGGTTAATTTCATCTCCACGTAATTTCTAATTGGTCTACCTAGTCTGAATAATTAGCAACAGACTTATTTTAGTGAATGTAAAAATGCTAAAGAAAATCAATATAATTAACTCTTTCAACAACACTATATAAATATGGCTTCATCCTTCAGGGATGTAATCCTCAACAAAATCGAAACGAAATAATCAAATTTCGACGCTTCAATGGAATTGATGCATCAATCAGCTGCACAATTATACCAAAACAATTCAATTTTCTCGAGGAAAAGAACAAAAAGAATGGCCAGTTATATCGACAACAAATAACATCTGTAATCAAACACGTTGACAACAAAACCTTATATCTTACTCCATCTTTAACCACTTCATCTAAAAAGCATCTCATTCCACCTGTATATCTATCTCAGAATTCTGTACACAACTTTGTATGTCTATACACACATTCATAATGTTTTGTAACAACGGGTTACCTTGAACCAAGTAGAATGATATCATGGAAACACTAAAACCCGTTTCTTGATTTGCCCTTGTACTCCGAGACTTTGGTGACATGAATAGCCGTTTTCTTTTTTATTTTCAAAAATTTATTCTCCCCAGCGATGGACCAAGACCCAGAAAGGAAGCCTTGAAAGACAGAAAGTAAATTCAATGCCTCCGGCTTTCCATTTGCTGTTCTATTCAACGTCATTTAATGAGATTCTCCTGTAAAAAAGAACATAAGCAGCTGGTGTCTTTATCTTTTCCCAGTCAACAGGAAACACGTTGTTGTCGTCGAACTCATACCACCTATTATTCCCAAGCTGCCACAGTAACAAGGAACAAATATCAAACCACATAACCTTATTTTCCTTTCTTCATAATAATATTCATCAGTTGTAACAAGAATATGAATTATTGCTCATTTAACATGGAGTATTTGCTTTTAAGTGAGATTGTGGTATACCCACAAAGTACAAAGATCAAGTGACAACCAAACACAAGTTCTTCCAAACGCTAAATTTCTTCTTTTTTGGGCTACATTTGCCAAGATATTATGAGGTTGCATATTCTTATTCAGCTATTCTACTGTCTTCATAGGTTTACCCTGGTGAGAAATAAGACCATGTAATTTCAGCCAAAGAAATCCTTCCAGATCTACACAATCAGCAATTTCATAGTCTGTCTCTATACATATTGTGCTCCCTTTCTCACTTTTCTTTAGTGATTGTGAGCAATTAGATATAGATGTGAGATATCAAAATTAATCTCTCGATTGCTCCATGGGAAATTACACTCCATGTTCAGTCTTCATCTTCAGATCCCATTAACACAGAATCATCCAATATTGAAACGAATACTTCTTTCTAATTAAAAACAATTGAAAAAAATGTATATATTAATTAATGAGTTAAATTAGCAAAGCAGCCCACTCAGCGAGAAGCAAAGTGGGCACTGGCACACTAGTAAGAAAAGCCAAGTTAAATCTGCCAAACCAAGAGATGTTACTCTATCAGTGATATTCAGACTGCAGAAACATTGTACTCTATCCACAGTAACCACACTTTTTAGCATCACGTACCTGTGCACCTGGGTAACCATTGCCAGGCAAAACTTTTTTGTTTATATAATTCTTATCTTCATTGATGCAAATATAACTTTTTTGTTTATATAATTCTTATCTTCATTGGTGCAAATATAAAACATGAAGTTCATATGCAAACTATATAGGAGTTGAACACTATTTCCTTAAATTGTTGCACCCGTGTCAGACCTAAAAATAAATATATACGTCGCAGATACCATGCCTGGCAGCAACTGTAAAAAATATACAAGAAAAATATGCAAGGATAAAAAGGAACAGGAGAAAATATAATTTATAGCAGAAGACAGTGCAATGGTGAAACTAAGCTCTACTTCCAACTCCCTTCAGCCATTTATTTAATTTATTCTTAAAGTTGTCAACTGGGATATCAACTTGCCAAGGGTATCAAGAACTATATTGGTAAGTGCAAAAACCATTTAATAAACCCCTCAGCCTCACAAATTGTCACCAGAAGAATACACAACTGACCTTGAACACAAAGGTCCAAGAAAAGCTAAGTACAATCCATCACAACTAGTGGACGACCTCACCACTTAAATAAACATTACTGGATGTCATATATACTTTCTCACCGACAACTGCTAACAGCCCCAACACCTCAAACTAGTGCCATTAACTTTTAGACAATATAACACTAATCTATAATTATACTCTCAATAAGCATGATATGTGATTGCATCTGATTGCTTTCATTTATTTTATTTTATATATTTTTTAAATTCGGCATATAACAAGAAAACATAATTCTGAAAGACATTTGGTCCAAAGCAATTATTCAATTAAGCCAGTAACGTATAGTTGCTTTAACAAGAATTACCACTAACCTGGACGAATGCAGTATAATGGCCACCACCCATGCCACCATAGTGGTTACTAACAGCATACAACGCATAATGATGACAAAACTTGTTCTTGTCAAACATGTAACTTGATAGATCAAAATCATCAATAGGGAAGTCAACAAAAGTTTCCAGCTTGTTTTTGAAATATTGGTTGTATGAAAACCTCTTTAAATGAATGACCAGGATCTCCGGCAGTCTCCAAAGATCCAGCTTTTTACTTGCTTGCCTGTGATCCTTACAGCGAGGACAATACCTAAAACAATATTATGCAACATAAATGTATGCAACAATCTGGACGAATGATTTTATTCATGACAAAAGAACCTTGAATGGATAATAAGTCCTATCATTCACAAAGCAAACAATACACCAATTCGCATTGCTACGACAAAAGAACCTTGAATGGATAATAAGTCCTATCATTCACAAAGCAAACAATATACCAATTCGCATTGCTACATTAGGGTGGAAAAATCAAACACAATAGAAGTATTGCTTTAGTCATATCCAATAGCAAAATCATGGGTACTCACCACATGTCCTCCGGTCCAAGAGGCTCCTCCTTCAAAAAGGCATCAACACATTTATACAGAGAAACAGACTCTTGAGGCTTCTTCAATGTAGGCTCACAAACATCTCGTAAAAAGCTAAGAATAGAAGTATCATAGTCTTCAATCATTTTCTCTGGCCAAGTTACGAGCACTTTTATGTGCCTGTTAGACTTTGATATTGGCACCGGCTCAACCATTTGTATTTTTATGCGACTTGGTAAAAAGTTTCCACTGTCCAAATAGAACTCGAAATCGCTGATTGAATCCAAGTCATTCGCTGACTCACTATCCAAGTTTGCATCCCTATCCAAAACTACATCCTCCATTTCCTCATCCTCGCAGGAAATGTTTTGCGTAGTATCAGAGTCAATCGAGGAGTCATCAGCTTGCATTAAGAAGGGATCAATTAACTTAAGGAACTGTTTATATATCTCGGATCCTTTAGAAAAATCAGTCATTCTAGCCACAAGAGGAATGCCAAACTTCTCAAAAGAAGGAAATGCATGTATATATAACCTGACCAAACATATAATAATCAGAACAGGATATAAAATAACAAGAACTTAGACAACCTTCAAGTGAAATATAGCCCCTGTTTGTGCACAATTTTTCCCCAAGAATGCATTTTTTTTATGTGATGGAGATTACGTGGTTGAAAAAGAAGGAAAAGTTATTGATGTGATGTGAAATATTATTTTATTGAAGAATCTGTGGTTGAAAATGAGTAGAAGAATGAGAATGAAAAAATAATGTGACTCAAACAGGACGTAAATTAATTTTATCAAGAAGATGTGATACAAACGGTATTCAAGTTCACTGTCAAACCAACAAAAACCTGTGCTTCCCTGTTTACTAGCACTAGATCAACATCAACTAATTCTCAGTCATTTCTCAAATCTGTTTTTTATCTCAAGCTACAATCACTAATTATATTGGGCAACGATGTGTTGAACACTGTTAAATAGATAATCATATTACATTAGTTAATGTCCTCCCGTCATTCAAGATAGTGTTCAGGTTATTAATTCTGGTACAGAACACATCCATGAAACCTCATAGTAAAGAGGAAACTACACAGTATACATAAAAATAATGTGACAATAACTATAAAAGATGTTTTAACATATTGGTTGCACTTGAAATTCTAAGTATCACAAGAATCAATCGTACTTACTTCTTGCGTTGATGCATAAATTCTACCAAAGGAGTTCCATCAGTATCCTTAGCCAATCTATAAGCAACAAGTTGATCATTATCTCTGATTAAGTCCACCGAATCACGTGGATCGTCCAGTATACGAATGATGGAATGATTATATATCTGCAAACAACCTCTTCAGTTCAGGGATGAAGTAATAACGTCTTTAAGCTCAAGCATGCACATTTAGATGTTTCTATATGTATGAATTTGTTTGAACTGAATGCAATAAGATCAAGAGTTCAAAAGGATCAAATATCATTCAGTGTGCACATAGTTTGTACTGTAGTATAAAACAAATATAATGGGCATGTTTGATTAGTAAACAAATGCATCTGGATATGCCAAATAGCTCACATGTTCAATATGCTACTTAAAAGAACATCTTTACGAAAGTCATCTAGCACAAAGTATAAGAAGGAATAGTCAATGTCCCAATTAAACATCTTGATTCCTGCAATAAGTTTGCTACGATACATACCTCAGCAATTAATAGCATTTCATCCTCTCTCAATGAACAAGCTGTACCCAAGGCCCGAACAAGATCCTCAAGTGACCCATTATTTGGGACACTTACTGTGACGGGATATGGTAATGTAGGCCCGTTGGTGCTCACAACCGTCAAAGTCATCTTCCGCAAAGTTGTGGAAGGGAGAGGCAATGACAAGTACATAAACGGATCAAATGTTATGGACAGTTTCTTGCAAGCAGGACAAGCCAATGATGATCGATATTGACCCTACATTTGAAAAGATGCAAGTAAGAGAGACAATTAATAAAGCAACCCCATACGGTAAATAAATCAGTTATCGTAACACAAGGTTCACATAAGAAAGAATACTTGACATAAATCAACTATGACAGAATCATTGCGAGATATATGGTTTCTCCAGTATTCATCTGCTACCACTACATCTGGACGATCATCTTCATCCTTCGGTTCTGCATAAGGTTTGTGCTTCACACGGTTTAGATCTTCATGGAGTCCATCCAACAAGAAAGCAAGAAATTCCTACATTAAAAAATTCCAGTTTCTGAATACATGCAAAATATTTTCATGCTGCAAACGCTCAAAAAGATATAAATTCTGTACTTACTTGGGAATCATGTTGGTTATAACCGCTAAATTGAGGAGCAAAACTAGCAAGAGTCGACTTGAACATCCTTGGAGACACTGGTGTAGTTCTTGGAGCCCATAACTTTCTTAATAAGTCTCCAAATGCTATAGCAAGCTTGCCCTGGCCAAAATGTTAGTTTGTTAGAAAGAGAGAGAACTTGCCTTTCATTTATTTTGGATGGGGAGGCAGTGAAGGGCAGAGAAATGCTAGGTAGTTAAATACTCATTGTCAGAATGTCAACAGAAACAAGTGTAATAAAGTATAAGAAAGGATGGTGATATACATACATGCATGCCCAGTGAATTTTCAAAGTTTAGATCCTTTCTGTAGTCTCCAAGGAAATAATCAACAAGCTTGGGAGTATGCACTAAGCATTGAATAGCACTGTTCATAAAACAAGTGTTTCCAAGATTATACAATCCAGTCAAACCCAAAGGCGGAATGCTGCCATAGCCTCTACCAAGTGGTGAAGATTGCTTATCTCTAGAATAGAAATTCACTTTATCCACACTCCCATTCATCTTAAGTGAATCGCTAAAAGACGGCACATCGATCATCGACTGTTCTGCCATCATATCCTCTTTTCCCTTTTCTCTATTCTTGATAGAAAAAGAGAAGCCATAGACTTGCAACTCCAAAATAATCTTCATATAAAAATGCCAAAATAAGAACATAAAGGGCAATTGGATAATCTAAACGACACAAGGCAAAATACATTCAAAGCCAAAGCATAAAAATTGAAAGGGCATCATGTCCCAAAAGTTATTACTTAATCAAAATGAGAACATTGATTGCAGACATATATCATAAAACTATTCCAACCTAAATTAGAAGAGTGCGCGATTGCGGAGGTATTAGCAAGACTAAAACCAGTTCATCAATAACAATTTATTTTCTAAAACCAAAAGTGCATCAAGTGTCAGATTTCCTAGGTCATAACAATGAATGCTTTATGCTAACAGCACATAAGTCCCAAGGCCTGATTATAATAATACATCACATACGGAAAAATCACAGGTCAATTACGAAGGAAGAAAAATGCTGAGGTGTACTCGCGCATGAAATCACTAAGAGAGAAGATATGAGGAAAATGTAGTCACTACGAAAAAGGAAAACAGCTTGTACTTAGCAACCATTATTTTTTTCAAGCAGATAGCTGCTTACCAGACACCATTTCTGCTCTATTGCAAATGTTCAACACTTCTAGACACATAATTCATAGTTGCAACTTGAAAACCATTTCTTCTTTCCTTCTGTATAATTTTTGGTTACAAATCCTACTTTGACTTTGACTCAAACGAGACATTTATTTTAACCAAATCAGATAGATTTGGCAAGCTTTATATTTATCACGGGTTTCCAAACTTCCTCACATATTCCGAACTATCTTTGATCAGACAAACATAAATATTCAACAATCAGAAACATATTTAATTACCTCTTCATCTGATGGGCCCGAATCCCTAAATAACTTCCTTTTGTTCGTGAATAACTGGTTTGTCTGCTCTGAGAAGTCCCAGATTCGCAACTGTCAAAAATTAAGAGTGACCAACCTTCAAGGAAAAGCATCCATGATAAAACATTTAGTAATGAATTACTAGCTCACCAAGCGAGTCTCATTACAAAATATATTGTAGGCTGTGTTGAAAGCTCCAAATTGATTGTCCTTCGAAACGCGTACAGAGATTGTTAGATCATTCATAAAAGAAACTCTAAAAAGCCAACAATCATCTCAAACCAACTATTTAACCTTATAGACACTTTATCTAAGATGACGTGTAGGGTATGAAACATATCATACCGAATTATCAATACTCCTCGAATACTCTACCATAGTCATTTTTAAATTATAGTACTCCCTCCAACCCACAAAGATAGCCTTGCTTCCATTTCACACTGATTAAAAAAATTAGTTAATATAACTATAAATTTTACTTCATATATCCCTAGTTCATATTTGTTAATGACAAGACACGTTAAGTAGGAACATATTAGAAAATTAAAAAATTAACTATACTCTCAATAGGAAAGCGACCTATAAATGAAGAATATTTTAAGATATTTAATCAACGTGTTGTTTAGGTACTTTTTTGAAAAATATCATGTCGGACACACGTGTCCATATGGTGCATCATATCACTCTATCAAGCAGCTTATTATCTGGACGTTACATGAAAAAGTGGCATTCCACTGAATAAAAATGCAAAACCATCTTTTTTCCAACCATCATAACAGGCCAATCCTCCAACCTTTTTTTAGCATATATGTTTTATGAGTTTGTTTGTATAATAGACGCCTTTCCAGCTGTGCTCAAATCAACAAAATAAACGTAAAACTAAAGACTAGGGTAAATGAACTTTTTTTTCTTGTTTCTTTTTACACTACAGACTTTGCCTGAATCTGTATTTCCCTTTTCAGTGACCAAAAGGGAGCTGTTGTATCCTTTCCTGATGACTGAGATGCAATAAAACTATTACAGAAGCCCCCTCCAATGCAAAGAAGAGTTGGAAGATTTGACATTTAACAAGTACATAAACAATACAAGTAAACAATTTTTTTCCAGTCAAGGAGGTTAGTTCACTAGATATGTCACATGTACAAACACCACGTGCATTCTGTGTGAGTTACATACAAAACAGCAAGTCAGCAACTATCACTAACTTAGCCCCTGTTTTGTACACATTAAAATTCACATTCTCATTTTCCTACTTATTTTCAACCACACATTCTTCAATACCACACATTCTTCAATAGAATAATATTTTCCATCACATCAATAATTTTTCTTTCTTTTTCAACCACACATTCTTCATCAATCTACTATTTCATAATACGCTCTTCCAAAATAATGTGGGTCAAACACACCCTTAGTCCATCTTTATTATATTTAAGAGAGTTCAGGACACGCACCCCTACCAACTTTTCACCTTTTAGCCCCGCTATAAACATACATATTCTAATATTCAAGCCGTATCTACTTCTATTAACAGAATGGAAATCACTGAATATCTAATTGTATTGTAATATTCACTGGATATTTAATTGTATTGTTTGTGCATGTATTCAAAATTCAGTAACTTCTCTTCCCTATTGGGCTATCTTACTAGAAATCTGATTTTCTGAATTTTGTAAATATAGTAGTTTGAAATTCAAAATTTCAAAAATCATTAGCTTACAAAATTAAATTCAAGGATTGGTTGCTTTAAAAAAGAGTTACTTTTACCAACTCTTGGTAACACCATCCATAATCAATGAATCAACAAGATCCACTCCATAGCTAATATTTAGAATAGCTAATGAAAAGGGCATCAATTCGTAATGAACCTTTTGGTTAATCTTTATAACCAATGAATTTGTTTCCAACACACACAAAAGTCTGATCTGTAAAGAGAACAGGTCGTGCGTGCTATCTTCTTCAGGTAAAAAACTTTCCACACCCGTCAAGTCATTATGCCTACAAGGAAGAGCAAAGTAAATCAAATATCAGGTCATGGGCTCCTTAAATGCAGCATCCACAACTGCAAAGGGACCATGTTCAGTTGTCTAATTACTGACTCAGGAAATGGCACTGAATTTATAGGGAACGTAACCAAAGGCGGAATGGAATATGGCCAGCAATCTTCACATTTCAGTGATTTATGTAATAGAGTTAAAATATGGCAGGTGAAGCGAGTCTGTGTAGGCGATACTACAAACAGGATTCAAGATAAAAAATGGCAGGTGAAGCGTGTCTGCGGAGGCAATAATGCCTACAGGAATAGAGTCAATTTTGAAGAAAATCATAGCTGTGACAGTAAACTTTCAGTTTGAACTTCATTTCCCTCAGATTCAGCGCCAACCAATGATTTTATATATCAAAACAAAATTCATAAGTTTAGCAGAAGTATCTTAGTAAAGCAGAATCAAAAAATAAAACAAACATATCCTTCCTAATAATTTCTTGCTTATCTTACATTCAACAACAAAATGTCAATACAGACTCATGCTAAAAAGGAGCTTCATCATAGTATTCATTCAAAAAGTTTAATCCGATTTTTTTCAGTTCCTAACGTCTATAGCAATAGGATTATTGGATTGTAAATAATCCTACCCAAATTGTGAAATGGAGTTTTGGTTGTTCAGGCATGTGTAAGAATTGCTCAATATTGGTTCTTGTTTGTAGAGCCACAAACAACTTGACAACTGACGAGCACCTAATCGTCAAGAGCTTAACAGATCAACTCAAAAGAAGACAATTTCAGACTTAACATTTAACATTGGAACCAAGCTTGGGTCATTTCAACTCTTCCATCAATTGCATATAAGAGAAGTTCAATGCAACCGTGAAAAACTAACTATAACTACAGGTGCTGGTTAGATGTACAGATTATAACTTCATCAACTGATCAATAATATTTTTTTCAAAATATATTAAACTAACACAAGATACATGTACAATCAATAACCATTCACTACATAACTACACAAGCACACGCAGAAAATGATTCGAAAAAATAAACTAATTTGAATGATAACTGGCGCTCACCATTTAAGAGCTGTCATAAACATCCACTCCGACACCAATGCAAAATCACCCTCGCTTGAGACCCTTTCTTCTTCACTAATCTTCGCTTCCCCTTCTCTCTTCATACTCACCAGAATCTCCGAATCCCTACGGCCCACCGCCATAAACTCCTCCTTCTCCTCATCCTCACCAGCAACAGTCAATCGTGCCGTCCCATTATACAAAACGCCGCCACGACCACTGCACACAGCCTCTCTAGCCTCCTTCCACCACCTACCCAAACCAAAAAACAAAACAAAATCAACAAGTACCCCAAAATTAATTTTTCGGGTAGAAAGGTTAAAAAGTTTACCTGAAGGGGACTAAGAAGAGGGGGTCAGTGGAGTTGGACAAAGATGGTTGCTGGAGGGGGGAGAAGGAGTTATCGAAGAGGGTAAAAACGTCGTCGTCATCTTCGGATGGAGAGGGAAAGAGTAGAGAGTCCATGAAACGGAGGGATTTGGAAAGTAAATGTCGAAGGAAGGAGGACAAAAAACGAATGGATTCGTAAAAGGAAAAACGGAGGGGAAAAGTCAAGAGTTTGGCTATGGTGTGTCGTTTCAGGTTGAGGCCACGGTTCATCTGTACAAAGAAAAGTTGTGAATGAAAGCTAAATATTGTTTTAAATTAATAATAAATAAATCATAAAAAGAGTGTTTTTTCCATTTTGTGTAGCAAATAAACTATTAATACTTGGCCTTTTTTAAATTTGTCGAACAATTATAATTAACTAGTTAGAGTTGAATGCGTTATTCTGAAATACTTTATAAGTGTTGTAAAAATAATATTTAATATCAATTTGTTGAAAGAATTTTCAACGAGTGTCAAACGAACTAAATAAAATAAAATTTATGGTAGAAATTTAAGAGAAAAAATTGTAATATCAAAATTCAACTTCTATGATTCAATTTTTTTGTAATAATGAAATATTACAAATGAGCAACCATTTTCAAACTACATTTGGTATATAAAAATTAATTGTTAGCACATGAATTTACACATCCATTAAAATTTCTAGATACATTAATAGAAATAAATTCATCTATAATAACTATATATTCAAATAGATCAAAACTTATCAACTCAAGATTTATTGAATTTAAATTAGTGGAAATGTTAATTAATTGAGAATTAATAATGCGAAATTCATATATGACAAAGATTTTGTAATTTTTGTTACATATTTAAAAATGAAAAAAGTAAGGTATTATTTAAATAATTGAATTATAGTAGTGTTAAAGTCATCCAAAAAATTATAGTATAAAAAAGTTGCTCATTTGACTCATTTGTTATATTTCATCATCACGTTCAACTCTGATTAGTGTAGGTGAAATGGGGTTGATTTGGTGCATTTATTTGAAAGGGGCATTTCGATCCTTCGAACTGGATTTTAGAGGGTAAAATTGGGAAATCTTATGAAATGCATGTCACCACTCAGCCTACTCAAAGTCAAGAACAAGGTTTCTTTTTCTTTTCTTTTCTTTT
>CAIGRP010048264.1:0-11135 GCA_903798385.1 Fraxinus cuspidata
TGTGTGGGATTCCGATGGCACAGGTTGTGAAGTGGTAGTGATGGCGAGTCCTATTCAAGCGAGATCAAGGACAAAGTAAAGTGTTACATATCGAGAACAACCTGCAGATCTAGTAAATGATTCTTTCGATCTCGTCTCACCAGGGTTATAACATGGAAGTGGTGGTGGTGGTGGTGGGTGGTGGTTATTTGGTGGTCATGTTGGCAGCGGTGATGTGGGGTGTTGGATATGGCGGTGGTGCTCGTGGCGATGGCGATAGGATTGTCGGGGTGGTGGTGGAATGGCGTGATGATGAGGTGGTGTGTTTCTGCGATGTATTGATTTGTTTGAGGTGGTTGTGTTGCTATTGAGATGTGGTGGTGGTGGTTTTGGAGGCGAAGGTGTTGTTGGAGAGAGTGGTGCAGCGGTGATCGTAAATTATTTGGTTGATTGTGACCGTTAAATTAGTTAATATGTGACCAATAAATAATATTTGACCAATAAAAAAGATAAATTGTGACCTAAAAAAATTTTAATTTGTGACCGATGAACAAATTGTGAACTATAAAATTTCTGAATTGTGACAGTAAAATAATTGGTGACATAAAATTTTTGATTTGTGACCAATGAATAATATGTAACTTATTAATTTGATAGATTTGTAATCGATAAATAAATTGTGACTTATATAATTTTTGAATTGTGACCGGAAAATATTTGTGACATATAAAAATTGTGATTTGTGATCAATTAATAATATTTGACCAATTATATGGAATTTATAACCAAATTATATGGAATTATGACATTAATATATCTAATTAATAAAGTATATGTATAATTAATTAATTTATAAATAAAATTTGAAAGTCTGAGATTTTAAATTTTAAATTTAATCTCTTGAATTTGAAATTGGTGAAATTTAACCTCTTAGTCATGTAATCTTCCCATAATTTTTTTTTCAAAAAAATTAAAAATTAAAAAAATAAACCACTAAACTGGGGCTTATATTGTTGGCCCAAAGTTAGCGTAAATGTCAAACCCATTAATATCATATCTCGAGAGGCCCGTTGACTTTAGTTTACAAATTAAAGGATTAACGGTTGTATATTTTAATTAAAAATACTCTTAGCTTGAGTATTGTATTATTTCTTCTAACTAGACGGGAAGAAAAAGTATGAGACTCTCTCATACCTTCCCGATCTCAGCGAAGAACAATTGCTCAAGGAAGTAAAGTACCTTCTCCGGTCGAAATGGAGTCCCTGGCTCGAATTTGAGTTGGAGGTTAATAATAATACAATAAATATTTTCGAATAGTCTAATAAGTTAAATGCTTTGCTCTTAAAATGATTTTAGTTTTGTATGATCAATGCATCATGGATTCGTGTACAGTGAGAACCACATATGGAAGTTGCCCATGTTCAAGTGCGCATACACAATGCAAGTGTTGAACGAGTTGGACGCTTGTGTCAAGGAATACCCCAACGCATTTGCCAGGATCATTGGATTCGACAACGTGCACCAAGTGCAATGCATTAGTTTCATCGCCTACAAGCCTAAATAATACGATTTCGTCAATCACTCTCTGATTGAGAATAATTTGTTGCTAAATGTTTGTATTCCTTGCTTGCTTCTTTTGTCTTTCTGATCTTCACTTCGTCGGTGGAACTGAAATGTACGAGGATAGGTACTATATAAACTACATTTATTTGGAGTTTCAATATTTGATTATTATGCATTATTTACATTTATTTTTGAACTCAATCTAGTTAGAAAGATCTCGCGAATGAGATTTCGGATTAATCTATATTGACGAGTCGTCTCCATGATGTTGTTGCTGGCAAATACCACTATTTTTTATTTCGGATCTTTTAATTCCTTACTTGTCGGTGTCGATACCCTAGTCCACCATCTACTTTCACCGCATGAGATGACAATGATGTTGAAGTTGTTCAAGTTTGACAAGTTATTGATACCTCTATTTCATAGGTTCACTCACGCACATGACGATTAAGCGGATTTACGAAGAGACTCAAACAAACCCTTAAGCATACATTCTCGAAAAAATATATGATTATAAAACTTATTCTCCCAAAAAATGAGACTCGAACAAACCCTTAATTCATAAATAAAAAAATATATCAGAATATATTTATTTTTTTACTTAACTGACACTCATTTAAATTGTGCAGAACATTAAATTTAAAAGATATATACTATGTAATAAAAATTCTTTTTATCTAGACTTACCGTTAAGTAGTTGTCTGGCCTACTGGTTGAATCGGTAATCCAGTGGCATGTTTGGATCAAACACGAGGCCAGGTCTATTTAATAAGAGTTGACATGCGAATTCAGCCTCACCTCTAGTTTGTTTGAGCCATTCGTTGAGAGAATATATTTTTTAAAGTGATTTTTTTTTTTAGAATGCATTGCGAAAAAGTAGGATTTTTTTTTATATAAAATTATTTTATGATCAACCCCATAGGTTGGCTTATGCTAATCACGGAGGGAGAACGTGTTTGAAAAAAATGAGGTTCAAATAAGGATTAAGTAGTAGTTGGACCATTGATCTAGTGACCTACCTCTTTATTCATATTAGTGCTCGATTTTGGTATAAAAATCAAAATTTTAAATAGATATTGATAAAAATTTACGAAATGAATGATCGAAATTTGTCAATTCCATGAAATATGTGGTTAAAATTAATTGTTGACTTTAACTTAAATTTGTACTAATATTTTAATTCACATCAAACAGAGCCAAGTGAAGTCTTCTCTTTCTCTCCAAGCTCATTTTGCTTGGATCTTTAATTTAATGATTGAGACATTTTTTGAGCATTTTGCTTGGATCTTTGATTTAATGGTTGAGACATTTTTTTTTTCAAATAAACTTAAAAATTATTTCTAAATTACTTTTTTCCAATTTTTCGGCTCAAACAAACATGCTCTTAAGTAAATGCCATCCGCCTCAGAAACGCGCCACCCTTTCCCGCCAAGCTAAAACCCCGCATATAAACAGCGAATGCGAACCCTCTAATATATGCAAAAACTCGCACATAAAAAGGGGAAAATCCAAGCGCCACCGCTGTTGAAATTTCTTCTTTTTGCTCATAAAAATGGATGAAAATTTTGAGCAGAACAAGCTTCCTGAACTCAAACTCGGTACTATCGGAACCCTAGTTTAGTTGTATAATATTTTTAGTTTCTAGTTGATAATTATTCTTGGTTTACATTATTATGAGATTTATTATTTTAATTGGCATTGTTTAGATGCTAAACAAGCTCAAGGCTTTCTCTCATTCTTCAAAACCCTTCCCAGTGTAAGCAATTCCTTTATCTCTCTCTCTCTCTCTCTCTCTCTTTGGTGGGGGTGGGGGCAAGATGTTGGGCTCTGTTATGAAAATTTTCAAGAAATAAATTTTCCCTTACTTTCTGCAGGACCCTAGGGCTATTCGCTTCTTCGATCGCCGGGTGAGTCCTCTTCCAGTCTTCTGGGTGCACATCCGTGTTGCGTGCTGTCAATATATAACTTGAGATGCCTTAAATCTTGATAAAAAAAAAAAAAGAAAGCACTTTGATGATAGATAGTGTGTTTTGAATGCAATATGGAACTTGGAGGGAAGTGAATGCCTATATTGCGAAAGGAAGCTATATAGTACAAACTGCACTCTAGATAGATGTTAGTGTTATAAGCAAGGGACATAACTTTTGACAACTGGTAGCGATGCTATCTGTACTTTCTTTCTCATTATCTTGCAAATATATATGTGCTGACAGGCTAATATTTTTTTGGTTGAAATCGTTCTTATGTTAGTTTTTACAAATTTCTTTTCACAATGATTTTACCATTCAGTAGTTCTCCAGTCTAGTTTTTCTAGGTTTCTTTCAATTGGTATAAGTGGTTGCCTACTTTTTGTTTGTTTATCTGAGTACATAGGTAAATTTCTATTTTCATATGCCTTATGCTTATTAGCTTTCATGCTACTGATAATTAATTAACGTACTCGGTGTTTTCCTTGCTCAGTTGCTTCTTCCAGAATTTATGGATTCAGTAATTCGTTTCACTGCTTGATCTCAATTTCTGAAGTAAATTTGTGTCACTCATTCAGGACTATTACACTGCTCATGGTGAGAATGCAACTTTCATTGCAAAGACATATTACCACACTACAACAGCTTTACGCCAGCTAGGAAGTGGATCCGATGCCATTTCTACTGTTAGTGTGAATAAAAACATGTTTGAAACAGTTGCCCGTGACCTTCTTCTTGAGAGAACTGATCATACTCTCGAATTGTACGAGGGTAGCGGATCAAATTGGAAACTAGTGAAAAGTGGAACCCCGGGAAATCTGGGTAGTTTTGAAGATATTCTGTTTGCAAACAATGAAATGCAGGATTCTCCAGTGGTTGTTGCTCTATTTCCAAACTTCCGTGATAATGGATGCACTCTGGGATTAGGCTACGTGAATCTTACCACACGAGTGCTTGGATTGACAGAGTTTCTTGATGATAGTCACTTCACAAATGTGGAGTCAGCTCTTGTTGCTCTTGGCTGCAAAGAATGTCTCTTGCCTGCTGAGAGCGCCAAATCTAGTGAATATAGATCCCTGAATGATGCAATGACAAGGTGTGGTGTGATGGTAACTGAAAGAAAGAAAAATGAGTTTAAAGGAAGAGACTTGGTACAGGATCTAAGTAGGCTTGTAAAAGGTTCTATAGAACTGGTAAGAGATCTAGTCGCTGGGTTTGAATTTGCACCTGGAGCTCTTGGTTGTATAATATCTTATGTAGAATTACTTTCAGATGAGAGCAATTACGGAAACTATACTATCCGACAATACAATCTTGACAGTTACATGAGATTAGATTCTGCTGCCATGAAGGCACTAAATGTCATGGAGAGCAAATCTGATGCTAATAAAAACTTTAGCTTGTTTGGCCTCATGAATAGGACCTGTACTGCTGGAATGGGTAAACGCTTACTGCACATGTGGCTGAAACAACCTTTATTAGATGTAGACGAAATCAACAGTAGGCTGGACTTGGTGCAAGCCTTTGTGGAGGATACTGCCCTTAGGCAAGATTTAAGGCAGCATTTGAAAAGAATTTCAGACGTTGAGAGACTGATACGCTGTCTCCAGAAGAAACGAGCAAGTTTGTTTCATATTGTTAAGCTTTATCAGGTCCTCTACATTTTTGCTTAAGTTTTCACTTTTGTCATGGAATCAGATGCTCTGAGTTGCTGGTAAATTTAGAAAGAAAAAAGAAGAATTTTTGGATTGTTCATAACCTATGGCATTGGCAAGAATTTTTATTTTTTCGTTTTCAAACTTCACTATATTTTTAATTCTTGTCATAGTTTGACTGAATGACATTGAGTGGTAATTTGCAAGTGCTATAGGATTTCCATATATCATTTAAAATTTTAAATGACACTATCTTGCAGAAACTGCCAAATTACAAGTCTCATTTAAAATTTTTAGTTTGATGTTTGCTAGAAATTAGGACTTTTGGTCTCTTCTAAATATCACATTACACTTACTATATCTGAACATCTCGAAGTTTTGAGACAAGTCCCACTGCTTTCATAGTATTTTTAGCTTACATAATTAATAACTATTTTTATAATACAGTCCAGCGTCAGACTCCCGTACATCAGAAGTGCATTAGAGCAGTATGACGGTCAATTTGCTTCACTGATCAAGGAAAGATATTTGGATCCTCTAGAGTGTTGGACTGATGATAGACATCTGAATAAATTCATTGGTCTTGTGGAAGCTTCTGTTGACCTTGATCAACTTGAGAGTGGAGAATACATAATATCATCTTCCTATGATTCAAATCTATCTGCTTTGAAGAATGAGCAAGAGACACTAGAGAGACAGATACATAATTTGCATAAACTAGCGGCTACTGATCTTGATCTGGTTCTTGATAAAGCTCTAAAATTAGAAAAAGGAACACAATATGGCCATGTCTTCAGAATTACGAAGAAGGAAGAGACAAAAGTGAGGAAGAAGCTGAATACCCATTTTATTATTCTTGAGACTCGTAAAGACGGGGTAAAATTTACAAATACAAAGCTCAAAAAACTTGGGGATGAGTACCAAAGAGTACTTCGAGACTACATGAACTGTCAGAAAGAACTGGTTGCAAGGGTAGTCCAAACTGCTGCCAGTTTTTCTGAGGTATTGATATCCATATTATAAAATACCATCGTCTTGCCTTTGTTCTGGGTTAATGAATTAATTCATTGCAGGTATTTGAAGAAGTAGCTGGTTCACTTTCTGAATTGGATGTCTTACTGAGTTTTGCTGATTTAGCTGCCTGTAGTCCCGGTCTGTACACAAGACCAAGCATCACTCCATCAGTAAGGATAACTAGTAATCTAATTTTTTGATCTCTGCTATGATAATTGCTTATTTTATGGAATTGGCTCTACAGGACGTGGGAGACATAATATTACATGGGAGTCGGCATCCTTGTGTTGAAGCTCAGGATTGGGTGAATTTTATCCCGAATGACTGTAAACTAGTGAGTAGTCATGTAATCTGGGGTTGACCTATCTTTAGCAATCTGTGTTGAAGTAATTACCTACCTCTATGGTCTTTCCAGGTTAGGGAAAAAAGTTGGTTCCAAATCATTACAGGGCCTAATATGGGTGGAAAATCTACTTATATACGGCAGGTATGCTGCTTCAATTTAGTTGAATATTCAATTTTTCATATCAAATTTACAAGCCCCAGAATAGCAGCTTTGTTGTGCATAATTAGAATAATCCTTTTGCAGTGTAGATAAGAATTATCAAGGATTAGGCAGTGGGTGGTTGCAGATTAAGTTTTAGGGTTTCATTTTATTTTGATTGTTTATATCAGAGTTTCATATATCCTGCCCTTTCCTCTTTTTATCTTAATTTTCTTCTCCTTTCTATCTTTTTACTTTGTCTGTCTTATAAATCTCTTCTATTAGTCTCTCTCTTTTTAAAATGGTTTGGATGTTTCACATGTTATTTAGAAAGTCCATGTTTATGCATTTTATACAAAACGGATTTGATTTTTATTTAGTCCTTTCAATACAAGGTTGAGCTGCATTTGGTTTCAATTCAATTGAGAGACTAATCATCTTCTAGTTGTTATCGTCCCATCTTCATTTTCCTCCCTGGAAACCAAATAAACCTTTGCTTTTAAGATTAGATCTGAACCAGCAACGGTTTCAGATTTCATTTGTATATTAAGACAGTTTTTGCTTAGGAGAAATTAAATATCATTGAGTAACGTGTTTTTAAAATCGAGAAGGTGTAATTTCCTTCTCCCGTCTCTCGAATATCCAGCTTGGTTCGTCCATGGGTAAAGGCAACCATGTTTTGATTCTTTTTGCTAAATTCTTTGGATGCTCACCAAAATATCCATGGAGACTAAACCTGTAGCCTCTTTAGTGGTCCTTAATAGATATCATATTTGGGATTATTTTCTGTTAATAAAACTTTGGAAGGTTTTACATGGTTACTTTATGCAGGTAGGAATGAACATTCTGATGGCACAAGTTGGTTCCTTTGTCCCTTGTGACAAAGCTTGTATATCTGTTCGTGATTGCATTTTTGCTCGTGTGGGTGCTGGTGACTGTCAGGTGAGTTGTATATTCTAATGGTCATAGGAAATTAAATTATGTGAAATTCAACTTCAATAATTCCAGGGTATATCAAGCATATTGTTGACTAATTTATATGTAGCGTTGGCCCCTAATGTTTCAGTGGTAACCTGGAAATATTATCAACAGTTGATGTCTCAACGAGTGTCCTGCCTGGAAAGAGCGATGACTAAGCCCCCAGAAGCTCTTGAAAAACAAAATTAACATGTTTTTGCTTTTAATGTCAGTACCCCTTGCAGACCTTCAAATTTCAAGCTTATTTCATGGTTGCTTCACTGTTAAAGGCACTTGTCATGTGCGGTTCCATGCTTTTGTAAAAAGTGTGGGTTAGGCTACAATGATGGTCCAATTTAATTAATTCCACCCTGCATTTTGTTATTGTTAGTAAGAGCAGTGCCCTCTTGTTAACAGTAAAGAAATTATATGAATTCTAGTGACTATTACACTTTTAACACAGTGCTTTCTTTAATTTAGTTATTTCATATGTTCCTTATACAGCTACGTGGAGTTTCTACTTTCATGCAAGAAATGCTTGAGACAGCATCAATCTTGAAAGGAGCAACTGAGAAGTCTTTGATAATAATAGATGAATTGGGTCGTGGCACATCGACATATGATGGATTTGGTTAGTATCACATTTGAATACATTAAGATATTGATATTTACCCTTCTGTCCAGTGTAGCTGTGTTTTGACTGTATAGTTTCCCACCCTTCCTCACTACAGTATTCATTCATCATTCTGTATTTGTTCTTTTGGTGTGTTGGCGATACAATGCTGAGAGTTTGAATTCTTTGGCGTGTGCTCAAATATATAATACATGAAAATAAAACAAATAAAGGCTGCAGGGTTCTTGAAGTGTAAGTGTAATTGTTATGCCTGGCTATAAAGCGCAGCACATACTTCTTCCTCTCCCCCAGTATGTGGGGACTTCTTATCCAACCCATCCCTTGGGATTTCACTCATCAAGTTCTTGTTTGATCTGCTCTGACTATACACCTTCCATCCTTTGGCCCTTTGCTGGCTCCACCATCCCTCCACGTCTTCAGCTGTAGAGCTAAAGAGGCCTACTCAATCAAAAGCAATTTGGTGTTGAAAGTGATTTTTAACCCATAGATATTATTGTGTGAGCGAGCATTTTTTAAAGCGGTTTTGGTCCTCAAAACCTATAACTTTAGGTGGATAAATAAATGTAGAAGCATCTAAAACTACCAGGAACAAATTGTTTAAAGCCAGTTGAAGTCAATTCAACTTCAACAGAATCAACACCATATAAATGTCAAATGTGTCATATGCATATTCTTATTTCATTAGGACAAAATTCTGATCACTTAGTTGACTCTATAACTAGACTTAAATTCTCAATAAATGGTACTGTTCCAGTTGTCTGTTATGGAGGTGTATATTATCCAAAAAGTTTAACTCCATAGGAAGTAGTTTTTATGTTTCCTATTCCATAGTCGGACGAAAGATATGGAGTTGTATTAGTGCATCATGCCAAAAATCTGGGGAAGTTAGACGAACAGAAGAAGACATGTGATATCTCCTTTGATCAGTAATGCACTTGTAAAGGAAGTGGTGACCGGTTGATTTGGTAAATGAGTATAAACGAGTTCAATGAAATTATTTGAAGAATTGAAGTTGTTGAATCTACTTAGAACACTTAGAAAAATGGAGCACTCGTCCAAGAAATAGACGGTTGGGTAGCAATTTCATACAAGCAATTTGTTTTAAGTTTAAAATGCAGGAATCTAAGTTAGTAGGTCACCAAAAAAATGATGTGGCTTATTTAATTGTGCAAAGAGACAGTAAGACGCTTAACTCGGGTAGCTTGCATAATGAATTTGTTGATGTTCTATTTACTTGGTGAAGTACCATAAATTTATTTTTACTTTTTATTTTTAAATTTTGCTTTGACTATTCCATGATGGCCAGTATGAGGTAATATTCTTGAGGTGGTTTGAAAAGGTTTTTAGATTTAGTAGATCACCTCTCTTTGCCTGTTTTTGTGCTTATGGAAGGAATTATATACACAAGCATTTTTACAACAAAACTTCACTTATGCACTTCAATTTAGTTACCAAAATTATATTCACTGAACTTTTATTTTTATTTCAGTTTAGACACTCCGTCTACCTCCTTAGCTAAATTAATATGAAGGCTTATGCCGTGGTGATTGCAATATCAATGGCATTGAGGGGAGGAGGGCTGCAGAGGGTTGGGGAAGAATATTCAGATTTTTCTTTTATTATATATATATTTTAAAGGTGCCTTGTAAAAGCACATTCAAAAACACATCATACTCATCTTATTTTCCTTAATGGTGCCGCTGAACTTTTATTATAGATTTTGTTGGACATTATATTCATCTTGGCTATAATTTTTTCCTTAACTACTATTGTCAGGTCTAGCTTGGGCCATTTGTGAGTACATTGTTGAAGTGATTAAAGCGCCTACATTGTTTGCAACTCACTTTCATGAGCTGACTGCATTAGCTCATGATAATGGCGGTTGTGAGCATTCTTCAAAGAAGATTATAGGTGTAGCGAATTATCATGTCAGTGCACACATCGACTCATCAAGTCGCAAGCTCACCATGCTTTACAAGGTTGCTCACTCATAATCCCTCTCTGTGTGTGTGTGTGTGTTTATTTATATAGCATATAGAACAAGACTAGGCTTGAAGATGTGTTCTTCTTTATAGAATATTACAAGTTATTTAAGGATACAAGATATACAGGGAAAGTAGCTATTTACAAGGAAACTACCTAATTAGCTATAAGTAAATAATAAATTTCTAATAATATGCTGATACATGCAGTTCATACACCTATTATGCACGCCACCGACACATAGAAAAAGGTAAAAAAACACACCACTTGGCGTGTCGACACACACTAGCCCTAGTGGCACATCAATGCTTCCTAGTTTTTGGTGTAAGCTGATCATGTATCAGTTTACTACTAGAGTGTGTATTAATTCCCACACTCATAAGCCCTTCCTCCCAATAAAAGAGATACATTTATGGATCTCCAACTTTTTAAAGAAACACGCGTTTAGTACATCTCCCAATTTGCGAATTGTTCATTTACTCGAATACCCTTCCTTTTTTTTTTTTTGAAACTGCTTAAAACCCTTAAGGGCATACTTGAGAGTTTCGTCGTACTGGTTATGAGCATTTTTTAATGTACCGGTTTTGAGCACTTATGAGCAAATTGATTTTGAGTGGTTTAGGAGCGATTTTTAAAACTGTCCAATATATGTTTGAAATTTTATTTTCCATCGATTTTGAAAGTTTTTTAAAAGAATAAAATTATGTGTCCTTTAGTAAAATTTTTAGTTTATAGTTTCTTATATGAATTTTTTTTACTCGTAAGTGATATTTTATAGGTAATTTTTTTACATGTAAGTTAATATTTAACTTTTAAAAAAAATAAAGTTAAATATTTACTTAAAATTTTAAGTTAATATTTTTTACTTATAAGTAAATTTTACAATTATAAGTAAATTT
>CAIGRP010048265.1:0-15071 GCA_903798385.1 Fraxinus cuspidata
TCTTTTGTAATCTTTTAGACTTTAGTTTCATTTAGACTAGGGTTTAGATGGGTTCCATATAAATATGACATATTATTTCATTGAAAAAAAACACATTATTGAGAATTATTTTGTCAGGCAAATTTGCTTTCAATCCATTGTTCTTCGTTGGACAATTTGTGAACTTATCAAGAATCATTCTTGTGGCGTTCAAATCAACCGGATGAGATTCTCAAATATTCAATTAAAATGGTCAATATTAGTTTACGTTTTGTTGGTTATTTTGATTCGTTATTTTCGAATCAAATCCAAAACTCTGATTATTCTGGTTATCTTGGGATCTATTTCAATCTAATCGTGGGTTTCATAGTTTTTTGCTACGTGTGTTAACATGAACATCTGGAAGGGTACACGTTCGTTTGATGATATTAGGTGGGATATTGGACATTTATTACAAGTTCTCCCTCCTTTTATGGCAGAGCAAATATGGCTATACTTTTATGTGCGATGTCCCGGATTGTATTGTTTGGAGGGATTCGAAGGTACCCCTCTTTCTTGTGGATTGCCAACCCATATGTCATTGGGACCTTCCCATCCTCTATCATCGACGACACATATCCAAGTCTGCATGGCAGCTTCGCCAGTATCAAGATTCATATCGATTAATGTAGAGTTCCACTTTGCCCATCACTGTCTTATTTTTCTACTAGAGACTACGACGTGACCTAATTCCAGTAGATGTGGTTATTCAGATGAAGATTGATTGTCAGTTGGCTTCTCACTGCCAATGTTGTTTCGAGATCGAGACTATCTGTCATATTTTCATCGACAGTAACATTTTCGATCAGGTATGGCAACATTTTGGGAAACTTTTTCAAATACTTATGAGTTTAGGAGAGATGGTTAGATAGAGGTTCCAAAGATGAATGTATTCTAGACAGTATGTTCACTGTGGACACATTCGTACTTTCATTCCTCTACTGGTATTTTGGTTTCTATGGACCGAAAGGAATGATGCGAAACATAAGGGGATCTACATGGTGATCGACGTATCATATGGAGGGTATATCGCATGATCCCTTTTCTTCACATGGGAGGATTGTTTCGAGCTATGCATTGATGAGAGGATCTAATACTTGCACCCATCTTTGGTATTCGTTCGATACTCCATCAGTAGGATCTGTCAACATTAATAATGATGGATGCATCAAGGATGGTAATGCAAACGGAGGAAGCATCATCAAGGATCATGCAGAACAATGTATTAGGGCTTTTTCAGCTTCATATAGACTGTGTTGATATTAGAGGCAGAGCTTAGGGCTATTCTTGATGGGATTCTACTACCTAGAAGACTCGGTCTTTCAGATATTTGGATTAAGTGGATTCTATAGCGGCTATTCACTTCATCACTAGAAGAGGAGAACCATGGGGTATTCAGGGTATACTCAGACAGATCACAAATTGTATCATTCGACAGAGACAAAGTTTCCCACATCTACAGTTGGGAAATCATGTTGCATATACTTTTGTTGTAGAGGGTTGGGATCATCGACGATATCAAATATATGGAACAGTTGACCTACCACGACATATTAGGGAACTTGTACTGATTGATAGACATGGACTGCCCAACATTAGAGTATGAATTTTTTTAATTTTTATTCTTGCTTTTGTCTTTACTTGTATTAGTTTTTTATTATAAGAGAAGTGGTACTTCTTCATTTACTATTTTCATTATTTCCTCATGCAACCACATTATTTCTCCGCCACAAATGAGGACATATTAATAAAATCTCGATGGTACCGCCCTCCTTTAACAAAAAAACCCAACTCAAGCCAGAAGTATCATGTCATCAATTTTCTTAGATCCGTAAAAAAAAGCTTGAAGTTGGGAATTTTATTTTTTGAGATCACTCATAAGAGATTTAACCTTAACATATAAGGACTCTTTCTCAACCCTGAACACATTCAAATTTCTAGTATATTCCCCAAGTTTAGCTACAAGGCTATCCCTTTCAAATTCAATATTACTCAATTTTTTGAAGGTAAAGCGATTCGCTTTTTCAAACTTAAGGCACTCCTCAAACAACAGGTCATAAGCCTCTAAAATATCCATATCATACATAGATTCTAAATCAGAAAGTGATTAACTCATCTAGACAAAAATTTTGGATCATGGATCACAATTAAGCTATGATACTAATTGAAAGTTTCAAATTGATATTTTATTTAGAACCACGTACGAATTAACCAATTAAAAGCAACAAGTCACTTATTAATTATTTCTAAATGATTAAGTCAATTAATTTAATTTCACCATATGCTTGAATACCACAATAAATCAAAAGCGGTAAATAAATAAGAACACTAAAGATGATTTTGAAGAAAAACCCTATGCAAATGATCAAAAAACTTCGGGCAAACTTACCAGTTAAAGTTTAATAGAAACGTAAACATGTATTTAGTCTAGACACTACTAAACATTAGTTGACTCTGACCACCTAATTTGTAAATCAACAAAGAACTCCATTGGTTGTGCGCAACATACTTCTCAGAACTTTGAGCAACTTTTATCCCCATTAGATCTCCAAAAACGACTCTCGTTCTTCCACGCCAGAATTCCAATCGCCCTTTTTCCAAACTCCAGAACTCTGAAGACTTGTAGGTGAAGGTAGGGTTAGGGTTAAGGTTTGGTGCTTGATCAAAGGATCATATAGTGTTTTGATCAGTAATTGAATGTTGAAGATTATAGCTTGATCAACAAAACTATGTTTGGGATGAATTTTTGAATAATCAATCAAGGGGTTGAATCAAGAAATGACTAGAATGTGTTTAGATCTTCAAAGAAATGATTTATAATTTAATATAATGATTCAACAAAAATTTTAGGACGATCTAGGATTTGGTATATATAATAGGCAGTCTTTGGAGTGTAATATGATTGATAATCAGCATTAAAACTAAAACAGGATTCTATATCGTCGGAACATTGCTCGAGCTCCAAGTGAGCAACAGTCTAGCAATCGTCGGTAATATTATCGTAACTTTCTCTCTCCATATCGGATTGAGGTGATTCAAAGTGCGTTGGAAAGATGACCTAAAGGGTTACAACTCATCTAGAAGTACCCTAATCTAGAATATCATCAAGTAGGCATGTGCTCAGTGCAAGACCACGGATATTCAAGCACCATAAATAATGTAACGAAAAAAATCTTGAAATAATAAATAACACATTAAAAATAATTTGCAATATTCTAGAATACATGACCGCAAGACTATTATTGTAATTATAACATAATAAAATATCTTTATATTACTTAATATTTAAGGGAAATACATCAATCTTACATAAATTAGACATAATTTTTTAATGGGAGTTTTTTTTTTTTTTATTAAAGAAGAACTGAACTGTCTAAATGCCCTTTTGATAGGGCTTCTGTTTTTATATCTTCTCTAAGTAGAAGAATTTCATTAGAAAGATATCTTATGTCAGTTTTCTTTAGTGGCTCTTTTAGGCAAACAACAGTTTCAAAAAATTATACTAACATATTAAAAAATAGCTTGTTTGAAAGAGCTTATTAATTTCAAAAATAATTTTTAACTTTTAAAAACTTCTATTAAACGGGTCCTAATTTGATTTAGAGCATGTTTGAGCTCCTTTTTTATTATTAAAAATACATTTTAGAATAATATTTTGATGGAGAATTTGTGCTAGAAAAAAAGAAAAATATATAAATTTATGTGTAATATTATTTTATTGAAATTGTGTGATTAAAAATAAGAGAGATAAATATGTTTTAAAAATTACATGAAGCAAGGGCTTAAACGCATTTGTGTTAATAGAAATAGGGAATATTCCACGTAATCCCGTTTGATATGGCGGTGATTTAGAAAAATCGGTCTCACCAATATTTTGTTAAAACGTTGTCTTTCCACATTCTCAAATGCGTCAAACTTGAATATTTAGACCCGTAACAACGTGTACCTATGTATATCCTTCTGTACATTGTCGAACCATTTTTCACATCCAATATTGGTGTATCTCCTATCTTGTAGCTCATTCTAAAAGAACAAAAAGAAAAATGTTAGAAAATGCATAGATTAGTTTACTTTAGCAAACCATAAAATACTTACCCAGATCTAATCTTCTTGAACTAGTCATCGAATGCTTTTTTCTTTGTCGAGTCAACGTCACGGCAGAGGTAGGGCAACATATCATCTACGAACGTCTTCCTCTTCTACTCAACTGTGAAGAGAAAACAATGTATTGTGATGGCATCTCGTCTTCTTGCTGACCACATGCTCTAGCACATCAACAACAGGCTTCTTATCCTTCGTTACTTCCACGTCCCTCCGACACAATTGTTATGTTACCTCATAAGTGACATCATCGTCAAGTCGGGGGTCCTCTTCGTCATTTCCTCTACCACCATCATCGCCAGCCTCTCCATCCTAGGCACCATCAAATCTTCAGGCACTCCCTCTGTCATGGGTACCATCACATTCTCTATCATCCTTGATGGTCATCGACTCTGTCACCATCGAAGGAACCTCCTCCGTCCAGGGGACCGCCACCCCCTCCATTATTGGGACCTATCTATTCTCCGTCACCACTGAGAGTACTTTCTCTGTCTTAGGATCGCCATCCCTTCTGTCATTGGGACTTCTACCTCATCCGTCACTATTGGGGACACTCTTTTCATCTCAGGGACAGTCCCCTCCCCCCCTCCCTCCGTCACTAGGACATTCCCTCCCCTGTCACAAGCGAGGGTACCCCTCCTTCTCAAATATTGTCAACCCCTATATCATTGGGACATTCTCATCCCAACGACATAGATCTAAAAAACACATCGAAGGCACCATTCTATGCCACCACGAATTGTCATATCCTCTATGATGGGCACCATTAGTACCTCTACCATACTCTCCATCTTGAGGATCACTATCCTTTTGTCACTAGCACCGCCAGTCTGTTCAGCATTCCCTCCATCATATTTACTGTCATACCCTTGTGGCCTGTTATATCGCCTCACAATGCTGTGATGTCATTATAAAGGTCTCTAAAATCGCCTCGTAGTGTTCTTACATCATATCATAAGTCTGCTACTTTGGCTTTCAACTCTCGTCTTAGTGGTCATATCTCATCTCATAGCACTCTGCTCCTAAATCATGTTCCAGCTCCAGTCATAGCGTTCCTATCTGCTATCCTAACTCTTATTGCACTAGTTCTCTACCTTCTCTCTCTAGTTAGATGTGCCAACAAATCATAGGCATAATATCTCTCACTGGGTACAAAGATCTACGAGAGAGGTGTTTAGGTGTGAGAGAATGAGATCTCCTTGGTGAAGGTGATCTCATCTGTAGAGGTGATATCCTCGGTGATGGTAATTTATTCGGTGGAGGTGATCATCGATCTAATGAACGATGCTTCTACAAAACTTGAAAGATTAAAAATTAATAACTTAATTAACTTTTTGCAACACAAAATGGCAATCAACTAATTATATTAAATAAAAATACCTTATCTCCATCCGGAACCACATTAGATAATCCACGCATGTATATCTGGTCTCCCCTTCCATCGACATTATTAACTTAGTGTGGAATTTGAGTAGACATATTGATATATCAACAAGTTAATGGTCATGTATTGAACCGATAAATATACAAACAATAAAAATAACAAATGTATAGTACTCTTCTGAAGATTGTCGAGGATAGATGTCAAGTCTTTGGCGTTTGGCTTATCTTGTGCTCGCCAATAAAACATCCAAGGATAGCTTGCCTCTTTTTTGATAGCGTACTTCCTACCCAATCTCCTGAAGATTGTCGAGGATAGATGTCAAGTCTTTGGCATTTGGCTTATCTTATGCTCGCTAGTAAAACATCCAAGGATAGCTTGCCTCTTTTTTTAATAGCGTACTTGCTACCCAAGGCGAGGATAGGCTCATATGCCCATATTTGCAATACTTACAATTATTATGTATATAAATTTAATAAAAAATTTAACATTCATCAGGTTAAATATTTACATGTAACACTAACGGAAAGCCATACGCATCATACTTATGCTCGGCCTTCTTTGACTTGGACGTCGAATGCACCTTCCTGAAGTAGTGTAGCAACATATCTGTATGACATCTTCAACCCCATGGAAATCTATTTAAGGAAACAATGTCGTCAATGACATCCAACCAAAAAAAGGTCAATCGACGTCTTACAATGTCGACACCTCAGTACATTCTCTAGGATAAACAGAAATCTCAACTTTAATTTGTCCAACATGTACTCGCATTTCCTGAATATGCACTCTAATTATGGGGGTACAATAGGCCCTTTATCTCCAAAATATTCATTTAGCAACCTTTTATTTGTCGTAATATATCATTTGCTACTTCTTTACAAGTACACTTCAAACCCGTAATGAGGACTTACTCAAGGATCAAGAATCTAGTTATCTTTCCGTCCCTTAGCCCAAAATGCAGCATAACGCCATTAACTGGCCTAAGCAACCAAAGTAATAACGAATCGACAATCTGGATAGATAACTTCACATCCTTCAACGAATAGAAGGACCATAGGAATGACTAGTGTTGTATGTCTACATGTTCCTCATCGAGCCCTTCTAAAATCGTCGCATAACTGGAAAAGTTGCAGTAGTATATAACATTCCCCAGATGATCTCTTATCAAGACATTAAGGTGGTACCCCATTTTGTAATAATTTAAAAAGTTAATACCATATATAAGAGATTATGTAATAAAATATTATATCTAAATTTTTAACCAACTAGAATATATACTACTATACGTAAGAAATAAATTCATTTCATCGCATATAAAAAATAAAAAGGAAATTAAAAAAATAACGAATTATATAAAAATAAAAACATGAAAGTTAAAGAAAAATAAAGGACTTGTATGAAAAAAAAAATTAATGTAAATGAAGAATAAATAGCAAAAAATGAAAGAAATAAATGAAACTAAAAAAAATAAGAGTGAGAAATCAAAATAAAAAGGAAATTTAAGTAAAATAAAAATAAAATAAAAAGGAAATTATAAAAACAGATAAAAACCCAAATGAAAGAAAAATAAATGAATTGTAAATAAATAAAAAATGAAAACTAATTAAAAAAATGAAAAAAGAAAACTAATACGATCTCGACCCAGTTGGACCTGTACGCCCTTGTTAGGGGTCGACTCGGATGTTCGGGTCAAATGAGCCAGGACGTCTGGCTCGCTATATCGCATCAGCCGATAGTGTTTGCCATTTCCTGTGAGCTCCGCCACAAAATGTCATTTCAAAGCTAGAAGTTTGACTTTTCTTCCATTTTAACCATAAATTAACTTCAATACTTGTATTAAACTTATAAATAGTAAGATTTATTGATATTTCACATAAAAATCAAATCTCTACATTAACATTATACAAAACCATGATGTAATAAGATTTAAAACAAAAACTAATCTTGTCAACTCTAGATGATGAAGAAGATGAATAGTAGGAAGTCACTCTCTTTTCTTTAGAGGATAGTCGGCCTTTTTGTTTTTTTAAAGATTGTTTAGCTTTTTTATTTATTTTTTATTGTTTAAAATTGGTCAAAGCCACTGTAGAAAATACCATGGGTCAACTGGCCCGTTGCCACTATTTCCTCCTATAATTATGATCTCTTTCCTCCATGGAAGTTGCTATAATGGAGTGTTTCAAGGTTAAAACTGAAGAGGATTCATTTACTTTCTAGAAATGCTGTATTTGCACCATTAAAATAAAAAAAAATTATTATGATTTAATCGTTATATTCACAGAGGAGGAGCCATCACTGGTACCTTTTTGTTATTGCTACCTTTTCTTTTTTCCAGTCTCTTCAATCCTCTGGGCAGTGCCTCACCCTCGATTATCTCGGTAATTTCTTGAGTGTAGTGCATTTGTACATATATTTTTGTGAAAATATTTATGCTTAGTTAAATTTTAAATGAAAGCAAGATGATGATCAATCGTTTACCACCAAATTCAATGCAGTTCATTTAGCCGCTGCTGAATTATATAATTGAAGGCAATGTTACAAGAATAATCTAGAACCTATGGTTATTAGGTAGTTCCTTATTTTGTGGATAATGTTGGAATCTTTATACAACAACTTGGTGGTCCAAATGTACACAAGGCAAACGGTAATGACAGCAGGAGTAAGGCTGCTAATTGTTCTGCTAAGTAGTTTACTGATATGCAAACGGTAATGACAGTAGGAGTAAGGCTGCTAATTGTTCTGCTAAGTAGTTTACTGATATGGAGATGTAATATTAATTATCAATACTCCCTTCAAGCTGGACACTACAGAGGTAACTCCAAGCTTGTCTTTGATGAATAGAAATCTTGAGTAATTTAGCCCTTTAGTCATTAGGTCTGCAATTTGATCTGAAGTAGGTACATATCTCACTTCCAGTTTCTTTACAAGCACCTTGTATCTTATGTAATGAATGTCTAGCTCTATATGTTTTGTTCTGGCATGGTAAATTGGGTTGGCAGTTAATGTACTTGCACTAATATTATCACACCACAAAGTTGGGGTTCCTGCTAATGGAAGTTCCAGCTCTTGAAACACTGACTGAATCCAGGCAATTTCAGAAGCGGTGGATGCAAGGGCCTTGTATTCTGGCTATGTGCTTGATCATGCCATGACATGCTGCTTCTTTGAAGACCAAGCTATCAAGTTTTCTCCCAGATAAATGTTGTAACCTATTGTTGATCATCTATCATCTAGACAAGAGGCCCAATCTGCATCTGAGTAACCATTCAGGCTCAATCTGTGGCTTCTTTGAATCCATAAGCCATGGTTCATGGTTCCTTTAAGGTACCTTAACTCTCTCTTCACTGCCTGCCAGTGTATAGAGGTTGGAGTTTGCAAAAATTGGCTCAATTTGTTAATTGCAAATATGATATCTGGTCTGGTATGTGTGAAGTATTGTAGTGCTCCAACTGCACTTCTGTAGATCGAGGGTTTAGCCAATATTTCACCATCAAATTTGGAAATTGTTCTGCCAGCTGTAATAGGTGTAGGACAAGGTTTTGAGTTTTGCAGCTCGGACCTCTTTAGCAAGTCAACAATGTATCTTGTGTGAGTAAGGTGAAGACCTGAATTATGCCATACTACTTCTACTCCAAGAAAGTGATCCAATCTTCCCAAATCTTTTAGTGCAAATTTTCTATTCAATGTATCTATAAACCATTGCACCAGATCCTTGTCATTGCCAGTTACAACAATGTCATCAACATAAATAAGAGCGAAGATCACCTGTCTTTCATTTTTGAAATAGAACAATGAAGTGTCAGCTACAAATTGCTTGAACTTCCAGCTCAGAAATGTTGCCTTTAGTTTATCATACCAGGCCTTAGGTGCCTGCTTCAATCCATAGAGGGCCTTTTCGAGCTTACATACAGTCAGGCTTTGGTCTGTCTACAAATCCTTTAGGGTAATGCATATATATTGTCTCTTCTAGTTCTCCATTTAGGAAGGCATTGTTAATGTCTATTTGCCTGATGGTCCATTCCTTAGCAACTACTAGAGTGAGTATAATCCTTAGAGTTAATGGCTTAATGACTGGACTGAAGGCTTCATAGTAGTCAATTCCAGGAGCCTGATGAAAACCTTTTGCTACCAACCTTGCTTTGAACCTTTGTACTGATCCATCTATGTTGTGTTTGATTCTAAAAATCAATTTATTTCTCACTGTGTTGTATGATGGTGATGGAGGCACAAGTTTCCAAGTTTTAATATTTGTTAAAGCGTTGTATTCTTCTTCCATAGCTTTCTTCCAGTCTGCACTCAACATTGCCTTTTTAAAATTTTTTGGTTCAGACAATTGTGAAACATTTTCAGTTGAATTTGCTAAGTAAGCTTTAGGTTTGAACACTCCAGCTTTACCTCTAGTGGTCATAGGATGCTCATTTTGAATTCTTTACCTTCCCTCAATCTCAATTTTAGCTAGTTTTTGAACACCTTCATTCCTTTCATTATTCTGCAGTATATCAGATGATGATTCTGCATGTTATGATTCAATATTCTCCTTTGTTACATTTCTGTCGAAGTTTTTAGTGTTGTTATCATGGAAAGCATTTTCTTGTTGAATGTCACTTACCAAAGAGGGTGCTTTAGGCTGAGTTGTATCAACATGACTGGAGGCTGTGATCGATTATTGAATTCAGATGGAAGATGAATGTAAGGCACTACTAGTTCACGAACTGTAGACTTGGAATGGTTTTTTACAGTGAATATGGACTCAAAGGGAAACTTAAGTTCATTAAAAACAACATGTCTTGAGATGTATAACCTTCCTGTTGAGCTCAAACACTTATAGCCTTTATGGGAGTCACTGTAGCCAAGAAAGATGCATTTTGTGGATTGGAAGCTGAATTTGTGTCTTTGATAGGGTCTCAAACAAGGATAGCAGGCACATCCAAAGACCTTTAAGGTTCTATAGTTATGCTCCTTTTTGTATAAGACTTGGAAGGGTGATTATAATTCAAGAATGGGTGTAGGTAGCCTATTTATGAGGTATGGCAGTTTGAAAGGAGTTCCACCAATATTTTAAAGGCAATTGGGCTTGAGCTAGAAGTGTCAAACCGGTCTCAGTTATATGCCTATGTTTTCGTTCTATTCTACCATTTTGGGCTAAAGTGTAGGGGCATAGATGTCTGAATTCTATGCCTTCTTGTGTCAAAAGTTTGAGAAAGTTCTATATTCACCTCCACAATCAGCCTACAATGTTTTTATTTTGTTGTTCAATTTATTTTCAACAAGTTTCTTGAATTGGTTGAACACATTCAAGACTTCTGACTTCTGCTTTAGAAGGTAAATCCAGGTGAACCTATTGAAATCATTAAGAAAGGTTATGTAATATCTGAATCCAGATGTTGATAGAACTGGTGCTGGTCCCCAAATATCAATATATACTAATTCTAAGGGAGTTTTGGCATGTGATAAAGACAATGAAAAAGGTAACAGGTGAGACTTGCCAAGCTGACATGCATTGCAGAATGATTTGATGTCATTTTCTTTTGTTTTCAAACTATATATTTTAAGCACTTGAGTCATCACTTGGCTGGAGGGATGACCAAGCCTTTTGTACCATACATCAATGTTGGAAATTAAAGACTCTTGACTTGAACTAACAGGGGACTTTTTACTAAGAAAAGTTGAAGATTCTTGACTGAAATGAGCAGAGGAAAGGTTGCAGTATGATTTATTTGAAGAGCTTGACTGTTGTTGAAGGTAGTTGGTACTTTGGTGAGGAAACTTCAGTTGATACAGCCCTTCTTTAAGCTTCCTGTGCAGTATCACTTCCTTCATTGACAGGTCCTTGACAAAACAACAGTTAGGATGAAGTTCCATGAAAGCCTGATTATCTGAAGTTAGCTGTGAGACACTAACAAGATTTTTCTTGATTTCAGGCACATGTAGCAGGTTGTTCAGTACCAATGTTTTATCATTTAAGTCAGGTATGTGTGTGGTTCCAAATTGTGAAATGAGTAACTTGTTTCCATTTCCTACCATGATTCTTTCCTTACCGGTGCACTCACTAGCTGAGATGATGCATTTTCTTAGAAGTGATGTGGTTGCAGCTATGAGAGCTATTGGTGAAGAGTTGTAGCTAATCCTTTGATTTGGTGATGTCCCAGTGTATCTTTCATCATATTTGAAGTTACACACATTTGCTTTGTGCCCAATTCTCCGACATACTTGGCAAACTGGTCTGTCACCTCCATGTAAGCTTCCTCCTCTATTTCTGCCTCTTCTGCAACTTTTGTAATGATTGAAGTTTGTAAATCTTCCCCTCATATTTGGCATGTTGGTCCTCTAGTGATGATGACTAAAATCAGGCCTCTAAGAGAGGTTAGCTAAGGTTTGGTCAATGCTTATCCCTACCATTTCATTTTTGATTGAGTTGAGGTGTTCTAGTCTGCTTTCATAGGTCATCAAAGTGGATTGAAATTCTCCCTAAAAGATGCGATCCTTGCTATTGATTTGGACAACATTTGGTGTATAGTCTTCATCAAGACCTGCTAAAACTTGAGTATTCAGGTCTGATTGAGTGATAGTTTTGCCCACAATTTCCAGATTATCAGCAAGCTGCTTGACTTTGTTTAAGTACTGATCAATATTCATGTTTCCTTTCCTTGGTTTTTGAAGTTCACCAGTGAGAAAGGTGATCTTAGATATATTTTGGACTCCGTAACTCTCCTCAATGGCAGTCCATAATTTATTTGAGTTTATTGCACCCATTACTCTCATGGCTATATCCGGTGTCATTGAAGAGTAAAGTCATCCCATTAGCAGCTAGTATGTGGACATCCATTTGCAATATCTTGGATTCTTAACCATCTCAACACTGGTTCCAACTTCACCAGTAATTTGAGTGCCAGTCAATTCTTAAGGACACACCTTTGTCCCAAGAATATATCCTTCCAGATTATGTCCTTGAATGGTTGGGAGAATCATATTTTTCCAGAGTAGGAAATATTCTTATCTAGCTTCACGGACACAATTTGGGTAAGGTTGACATCAAAGGGTGTGAGGTGATTGTTTCCAAGTGGTGGTGCAGCAGTGCTGCTCGAAATAGATGCAGGAGTAGTGACAGGGTTAGCATTTTGTGGTGTGTTACTGGCGTTGCCCATGGTAGGCTCTAATACCAAGTTAAATTTTAGATGAAAGCAAGATGATGATCAATTGTTTACCACCAAATTCAATTCAGTTCATTTAGCTGCTGCTGAATTAATTTAATTGAAGGAAATGTTACAAGAATAATCTAGAACCTATGGTTGTTTTGTAGTTCATTATTTTGTGGATCATGTTGGAATCTTTATACAACAACTTGATGGTCCAAATGTACACAAGGCAAACAGTAATGACAGTAAGGAGTAAGGCTGCTGATTGTTCTGCTAACTAGTCTACTGAAGTGGAGATATAAAATTAATTCTCAATATGCTTTATCCGTGCATTTTTGGTTTTTTTTTTCCCTTTGATATCTGGGGTTTGGGGTTTCAGAAGAAAAAAGTAGGAAAAAATGAACTTTATCTTTTTGATGAACTTGTGTAAATTCTTGAACTATAAAAAAAAATTCATAGAAAATGTATGATCTTGAGAGTGATCCTCTTATTGTCTTTAGTAATTTGTCTATGGGATTTTGTGGGTGTTGAGTACATGTTATTTATTTTAAGTTGTGAAGTTATTAATCAAGAATTTTGGTTCTTCATATTGGAATTTATAATGTAAATACACCGACAGGAAAAGAAAAGAATCTGTACCGTGATTTTTAGGTGGTGTAGCTGAATGTGGAAATGAGTAGACTTTTTTGAATTTCTTTATAGTTTGCAAATTAGGATTTTCATATTTAGGATTTGCAGAGTGAATACCTGGTGAAGAAGAAAAATAATGGTTGTGCTTTGGATTTTGTTTCTGAATATCGAAAGGATTCAGAAGAAAAAAGTGGGAAAAATGAAACTTTTTTTTTTTGAAATTGTGTAAATTCTTGAACAGTGAATACAATTTCATAGAAAAGGTATGATCTTGAGAGTGTTGCTGATTTTATGTTATTATCTTTAATAATTTGTTTATGGGATATGTTAATTATTTTAAGTTCTGGAGTTATTAATCAAGAATTTTGGTTTTTCATTATTAGGATTTGCTGAGTGAATACCTGATGAAGGAGAAAACATAATGGCTTTACTGTGGGATTTATGTCTGAGTGTGGAAAAGTGAAGATTTTTCAAGATGAATCATGCAACATGTACAATACTGGTTTACAACATCTTATTTGATATCATCATATCCATCCATTTTAAAAAATTATTTTCTACATCACATACTAGAATTTTGACAACACATGATTGCCAAGCATTGTTGTCAAAGAATAATTTTTTCGAAATTCTTTCCCAGTTTAGCAAGTCATAAAGCATAATGATTGACCTGGTTTAGATTTTATGAATAAGAATATTAAGGTGAGCTGGGTATAATAGATTTGTGAAGTTGACTATGGGAATAATTTCACGGAAAAAGGGATGATGTTAAGGGGAATCTTAGGGGCTGTTCTCTTTGTATTTCAATTTTGTGTTTTGAGTTTTGAATTCATTTTGAGTTTTGTGTTTTGAGTGTCCATTTTGAAATTGTTGAAAATGTATTCTCTTTGACATTTTGAAAAACTGATGTCCATTTTGAGATTGTTGAAAACGTGTTCTTTTTGACATTTTGAAAAATTGTTTTGAAAACACCAAAAACGCGTTTTGAAAATTTTGACTTGATTATAACTGAAAACACTCAAAACGACAAATTTGTCATTTTGTGTTTTCTTTATAAATTTTTAACTTGTTTTCAAAAATGCGTTTTCGCTGTTTTGGAAAATCGAAAACAGAAAACGGCTTGAAAACGGTAAAGAGAACAGACCCTTAGTATTTCTATTATATTTTTAAAATTGTCTATATACAGAAAACTTTTTTTCATAGAAAGTGCCATTAGTGGCTCATTGCTTCGTGCTGATAACAGCTGATTCAATCCAATATATGTGTGAGACTGCATTATGTGGAAATTTTGAATTTTTTGTTTATATGTCTTCTTGTTGCATTGATTATCCTGTTTAGAACACCTAGACTTGACCAGTTCGAACGTTCCTTTGATCTGAGATTTTGAGTCTCACGAAACCCTGTGAATCTAGAATGGTGTATATTGTTGTCTTAAGTTTATTTTGTGTGACATATTTGTGCAATTTTGGCCGTTCTATTTTTCAAAATGTCTTCATATTTCGAAATTGGCATTTTCAATGGGAAATGAGATTTTTTGATTTGGCAACAAAAGATGAAGGATATTTTGGTTCAACAAAAAATTTCAAACGCTATAGATGGTAAACTTTCTGAAAATTTTACAGAAGCACAAGAAGAAGAATATGATGAACTTGTATACACTTCAATTATTTTACACTTGTCAGACACTGTTTTGAGAAAAGTAGGAAAACTGAATTCTACCAAAGAACTTTGGAAAAAGTTGGAAGATTTATATCCGCTTAAGTCTACTCCAAATAAGTTGTACTTGCTTGAAAGGATTTTCA
>CAIGRP010048270.1:0-17234 GCA_903798385.1 Fraxinus cuspidata
ATCAATGTGACAAAAATGAATAGTGAATTTCAGATTCACTCTTTTAAGAGAACGAGGGAAATAAAAATTTCTTGTACTACTGAAGCTTAAAAATATTTATTCTAGCCCACCCTGATGGTAAATCTTGGCTTCACTCTTGGTCACCATTACATTTTTCAATAAATTAAAATGTATCACAAATTTATAAATATATAAGAGAATTTGACAATTACTTACCGCCACATAGACTATTTATGTATAGACACTGTTTATTTGTAAGAATTTATTTAATATTATTGTTATTTAGATTGATGTTAAACGCGAGAAGCTAGATATCATTACTCAAGAATATATTCCAATTTTAAACTTGCATTTCGTACACTGATTCATGTAGAAAAAGAGAGGACTTAGTAAGGCGCTTAACTATCTCTTTCTACGTGTCCAATGTAGTGCTCCAAAAATTTCATCACGCATAACGTTATAAGATATGGTTCTTAATAATTAAGTTAAATTATTTTCTTTTCCAACTTGCATAGAAGGCTTTATTACAATTGTTAGGATGGAGANCTGATTCATGTAGAAAAAGAGAGGACTTAGTAAGGCGCTTAACTATCTCTTTCTACGTGTCCAATGTAGTGCTCCAAAAATTTCATCACGCATAACGTTATAAGATATGGTTCTTAATAATTAAGTTAAATTATTTTCTTTTCCAACTTTTGTAGAAGGCTTTATTACAATTGTTAGGATGGAGATCATAGTATAATATGCACATATATCAATACACACACACAAACACACAATTATGAACAAAAGGCTATCCCAAGTATTTCTTCTCATTTCTCTCTCTTATCTCTCTCTTAACTCTGAAACTACCTCACAATTATCACACAACTCATATCTCTAGTCTCAAGAACTCTCACTATACATTTGTATAAACAAAAGCACGCACATTCTCATATTGCTCTATCTTTTAGGGAGGAAAACTAATAAATTTATAAGGTTTTGGAGCAGTTTCAAGAGGCACAAAAATCTACAAATTTGTGAGCATCAAAGCAAGATTTTAAAAGGTGGTACCCAAGTGTTACGTTCTAGTTTTACATATTCTTTATTAATCTTAATATAAAATGCTACAACCATTTGGGCTAAAATGATATGATATGAAATGTCTATCGAGACTTGAAGTTATCACGGAATTCCTAAAGGTCATTCGGCTCTAATGTTATGATAATACCCAAAAAAAAAAAAAAACTGTATGGATGTTTTATTACGTTGGGTTGTCGTTATGTCTGAATTCGTTGGATCCTGGAGTAATGTAGCTGAAAATTTTAATCAGCAGTAACTTTAGTTTGACCTCTTTCTTTTTGGAGAATTTGGGAATAGAATTTGTTTGGCAATGTAATTTCGTACAGTGACTTGACCACCTCTAGCTTATTTTAATTATGTAACGTTCTTCTTTACTGTTTGAACTTCCAGATTGAATAATTATGTTAGTTTGGCAATACAGTAAGCAACTTTGGCAAATTGATTAATGATCTCCATGCACGAGTATGCTCATGACATTGCCCAAACGAAGTGAACTCGATGACAATCTGGACCCTCGATAACAATCTGGACTTAAAAAATTAAAACTAGTGTGTTTTAGTAGACTGTAATTGTAAAAAGTTACTGCAGTTAAATTACAAACTCGTTGTTTACAGATGCAATCATATTCACTCCAATAAGAAATCTCATAGTAATACACGAAAAAACACCGAGTAGGAATGCACAATGAACGATTACACAGTCACTATTAGAACAAAATGCAGGTCGACGCTGTAGAAGAAAATTAGATTTAGGTAAGATCATCCTCCTCTAGCTCTTTAGCCTTCAATGCTTCCTTGACTCTCAGTAGAAGAGTCGTCTTCCACGCATCCTAAGAACAAGTACGAGTGGGAAAAAAATTAAGTAATGTAATGTAATTTAATGTTACTACACAACAAGGAAAACTTCAGAGCTGACTTAGATGGGATAGTAATAAAACATTCTAATTTGAACTGATCAATTAAGTCAGCTCAATTACAAGTTCTTCGATACAGAGTCAAACAGAGCTATCGCATTATCTGCTGGGCCTATGCACCTGTAACAAAATATAATCACTCATCCATGCTACCCACTTGCGAGACTAATTATTGATAGCCAAACAGTTACAAATTCCTATAGATCTTAGTTGCTTTCTCAAAACTCTTGGTGGCATGCATTTCAAGACTACCAACTTCCTGTAGTTCATAAGCTCCAATTTCATAAAGCAAAATAATAGCACGGTAAGAGGAGATAGTATCGAGAGTGAGTCTTTATCGCCACGGATAAACCATACTGAATAATATACATGGTGAAACACAGTTGCAAAGGATTTGATATTATTGGTGGGAAAAAAACATAATGAAATGAAAAGGTAAAGTTGCAGGAAACTATAAACCTATAACAACTGAACATCGGAAGGTATGCATAGACCATAGAAAAATCATATTTGAGAATGGTAATTGAAGTCGGCCTTTTCTTTTCTCTTCCTTCTATTTTCATCACTTTGTGCACCCTTCCCCTAGAAGATAATAAAAATCTAACAAGGAAAACTGTGACCGCAATTTAAACAGAGAGCTGATTTCTAGTTCTAGAGACAAATTTAAAACGCTCTTCATCTCAGAATATTGTGGGGTCATTCAATAAGGAGAAATAAGAAAGAAATAAGAAACAAACTGATTTTGAGGTTTGTAACTACTAGAGTAAAAAAATGGTGGTTTCACTTTTAAAATACAGCCTAGATTAAGCCATTCACCCAATGCTTTTCATTGATGTCAATTGAATTTGAGTCAATGAAAATATGCATCTGCTGCTTTTAAAATTAAGCCATGTATAAAGAATAGAAAATAAATTTAAATGGCATAGCTTAATTACCAGTTGGGTCATGCTATCAAATTCCTTGATAGCATCAGTGAACTTGGCAACATCTTCCTCATCAACTGCAGCAGCTAGATCCTGTGATGAGCACACATATAAAGGTAAAAGGTACAATTTATAATGTTAACAGCTGTTATTTTTTAAGGTACCAAAAAGTGAGGATACAAAAAGATTAAGAAAAACCATATAGAAGATGAAAGATAAAAGATTGCAAACTTCATCAATAGCAATAAAAATAGAAAGCAAGAATAAAATGACAATTGAAGTACATAAAAATATGAAATGTTTATTTGTTATAACTAGATACACATTCTCCTCGAGATGGAAGATGCAGAGGGAAAAAAGATAAGAAAATGGCAAAAGTAAAAGATATATTCGTGCTATAACATACCGCGAGCAATTTGTACTCCCGTGTTCCTGAAAATGTGGGATCCAATTCCTTCAAAATGAAATGTACATGCATATCCTCAGAACTTATATCAAGAATGGTGTAGCATTCCATATATGGACAAAAAACAACAGTAATACCTCATATCGCTCTAGCGCATTGTTGATTGCAACAACATCACTCTTACAGAGTTGGCAAATACCCGCGTTAAGAAGATGACCTTTAACTCCATACTTCAACAAGTTATTATTGAGTGATTGCCGCGCTATGTCTTCATATATCTCAACCGCTTTCTGATATCTGAAGAAATGTTGACAATTATTTATTTACGTGGACTTCCTAATTTCTTCTACCACAATCCGTCGCGCATTGACGTAAATTCAACTTAATAGCTTCAGATTAGACAAACATTTTTCTAATAAACATTTGGGATTCTTTTCCTGTGCTTGTTTAACCAAAGAAAGATATTCATACTTATGCATGCATTTATATGTAATGCCACATGCAACAATATTTTCATTTAAGTTTATTAAGCCCCTGTATGAGCTTTATTTTTCAAAAACTCATTTTTCATAAATTCATTTTCAATCACACATTCGTTTAATAAAATAAATTTACACGTAAACCCAAATTTTTTTCCTACTTTTTTATCATACATTCTCCAAAAATAAAATAAATCACTACAACAAAATCTATTTTTTCAAAAAATGGGGCTCAAACAAGCCCTAAATAAAATCATAATGGAAGGATAGCAATAAATTAATAAGACTCCACAGCAGTCCAAGTTGTAAGATAACATAAAATGCTGGAAATAATTGGAAAATGATTGGGAAAAAAAAATGGATAATTGATGGTATTTGGACAGTGTGAAGTGGGGGGTGAGATGTACTGATGGTTGTGAGTAGTTAATTTGATTCCATTGCTAAGGTGTTTGTTCGCATGGAATGTCAACATGTATGGGCAATCTTGGGAATTACAGATTACAACTAAAGAGGAGTTCACCAAAAAGGTACTACAATTTACAGTCAATCGAAATAAATTGTCAAGAATTAAGGAAAAAGTACAAGGCAATCCCATCAATAGAACAACGTTAAACAGATGGATAATCACACATCTAAAATACCCAGATGCCGAATGTAAAAAACATTCTAGCATGTACTGAAAATAACTAATATAAAAAGTATTGGTTAGATGTAATAGAAAAAAAATTCACAGAAAATGCAGTTCTCGAAATATGAGATATGTCATTCTTGTATTGTATAAACTGATTAGAGCGTAATACAATCTGACAACATATATCTAGAGCAGGCAAACTTACTGTTCAAGTTGAGCAGCAAATTGAGCAATTTTCTGCTTGCACTGATTTGCCGAAGTTGTTACTTCTTCACTTTGGAAAAGATCGCAGGCTTTTTCATAATAAACAATAGCCTGTTCCAAGTTCTGTTCTTGCTCGTATAATTCTGCAATTTCCTGCGGAAGAAGGGAGATCCCAAATTATGATCTTTCAATTTATTCATCAAAATACATATTACCTTTCTACTGCACCATGATTAATTTTTCGATCCATAATATTTTAAAAAAGTCAACAAAACTGAGTTAATCATCTTTGTCAATAATTAAGTGCAGAACTTGATTACAAATATGAGTTATTTTGATCATGACATGACAGTAAGCAATGAAACGACGATATAATATATAATTGAAGTTTCTACCTTATAATATCTGGCAGACATATTGAGCCTTCCAATCTCCAGAAACAAATTTACAGATTGCTCCAGGCATGATATTGACTCTGCAGACATCCAATATGAACACATATTTACATCTTCCAAAATTGAAAATGAAAAGGAATATAAAGACTCATTAGATGAAGCAAGCAAAAACAACAAGACCGAATGACAAATCTGAGATTAAGCAAATTATATATGAGATAGACCAGTTTAACACTTACGTTTTCATTTCCACCATGCGAGGATGAAAAGGAATGAGATATAAAGATTCATTGGGTGAAGAAAGCAAAAACAACAAGGCGTGAATGACGAATCTGAGATTAAGCAAATTATATATATGAGATCAACCAGTTCAACACTCATAAGTGGACATTTCGACCATGTTATTCATCCCGGACCCCCATGGCAGCAAAGAAGTGGAGGACTTAATCCCTGTAACATCTTTCGGAAATTGGGCCAACTACCATCCACAGCAAATTGGTGTCATAAACCTCAACATAAATGGTTAAATAGAAAGAAATCTCAGGAAATTGATAAATTTATGAACTTCCACGAGAAAGATGAGCACCTTTGGTGTTAGTCTTTTTGTAGCAATGAGCTGCATCAGAATACGCATTAGCAGCTTCGTGCTTGCTGTCCAACTGCAAATATAATGTTGAGAAAACAAGCAAATGTCAATAAGCATCAAAGATCAAAACGACAGAGAAAAAGGAGAGGCCTTGCAGCTTAGCACTGGACATATTGCCCAAGCCAAAGGATTACCTTCAAGTGACAGTCAGCCAACTTAACATACACTGCTCCAGCCTGATCCCCTGATAAACATATTTCAATGTTAATAATCAATGTGGCTGCAAAAGGCATTGAAGAAAATACATTGCTTCAATTTCTGTAATTTTTAGATCTTTTCACACAGGAAAAGGTGGTCAGCTAGTTCTTCATGTGTGAGCTTGGCCAAAAAGAGCATGAAATACAAGTATACACCACAGTTCTTATTCAATATGATTTATAGTTCCAAAACTGCCAACGCGATCAAACCAGTAAACAACTAAAATTCTCTAATAAGTTCAACAATGTATGCACTGACCATGCGCATATTACTGGGATTCTTAAAACTGCAAGAGAAGCTAAACCAAATGCATATCTATCTTAATCACATGGACAACCATTCATAATTTATTCTCCTTTATCAATTAAACCATATTCTTTCCAATGTAAAATACTTGCATCCATTCACAAACAACCAATTAATCAGTTCCACCATATCCAAATCATAAAATAAATATAAGCCTCAAACCAATCAAATTAATTAAACAAGAAGATCGCATAAAAAAACAAAAATAAAATAAAATAAAATTGATCAATAAATAAAAGAAGCGTGTGAAAACGGATTGATAAATTTGAGTTGTTTACAAGATTTGCCGAGCTTGAAGGCATTGGCGGCCTTTTCAAATAAATCAGCGGCATCTTCGTATTTGGAGCCGAAAAGGCCCCAGCCGCTCAGTTTCTTCTCGGCTTTCTGCACAAAATCTTCTCCTCTTACTATTTGATCTCCCATTTTTTTTCAATTTCACTCTTTTATTCGCGTATTAATGGTGTGTGATGACTGATGGAAATAAAATTGCAAGGGATATCGAAATGTAAAACGGTCTGCCTTTTGCGATTGCCACGCACCTTAGTTAAACTTTGGGAATTTTGATGGAAATTGACCACTTAAAATATTTATTTTTTAGAATGGTACTTTCATATTTATTTGAAGGGCTTAATAGCAAAATAACACCCTTACATACTTGACGATGCTGTGAATATTTCCTACTTATTGAAATAGCAAAAAAGGTCCCTATTAAAAACCATTTGTGCGTAATACAATTTTTAGGTGCGAAAATCTCCTACCGTTCAATTTAGTTAGTTTAACCGTTAAAAGCAGTAAAAGTTACCAAATTTTTAAATGAATAATTGCAATTACACTCCCAAACTTTTTAACTCTTTTACAAATTATATCCAATTTTTTTATATGTTCATATGCAATCCAAGGAATAAGTGCAATTTTTAATCATATGTTGCTTTGTTGTTAATGTGTTTGTTTATACTAGAAGCTATGATGAGAATTGTGGGTGACACGTGAAATTTTAAAGGTTTGAGAGCCATGATTGTGAAAGAATATAAAATTTTAAAGGTTTGAAATTGTAGGTGACACATAAAAATTTGGATGTAATTTATAAAAAAAGTAAAATGTTTGGGAGTGCAATTGCAATTATTCTTTTTAAATTTTGACAACTTTTATTGTTTTTAACGATTACATTAACAGAATTGAACGATATTAGTTTTGCCGCATCTAAAATTTTGCATTACGCACAAAAGGTTTCAAAAAGAGATTTTTTTTCTATTTTCAATAGGCATGGATTATCAAGCATGTAAGGGAGATTTATGCTATTAAGCCTTATTTGAAGTGGAGCAAAAAAGAGAATTTAAATATTGGTTTTCAATATATCTATTATGTGTAGGAACTTGGTCTTTAATTTTTTATTGGAGATATTTAAATCCTCAAATTTTATTCCTTACTTTTACAATTTCACAACTTTTATTCAATTTATTGTTAAAATGTCTTCGTTTTTTTTTTTTTTGTTAAAAGGCTTTATAATTTATTTTAGTTGGTGAATAAAAAGGCCTGACGCGGGATGAGCGCCAAAGGTTACAAGGTTCTCTCTCTCTCTCTTCTCAATAGTTTCTCATTAAATTTATTTGTGTTTTCCATGACTCAACATGCACTACATGAAATACGGGCCAAATTTAGATTTAATTTGGACAAGAAATTACAACTACAATATTTTAAGTATCCAATTTCATTTTTAACGAACTTATAAGAACATTTCAATAAAAAATTACACAAGTGATAAGTTATTTATTGATCATAAATTATTAAATTAACGTTCACAAATACTCTTTATCTCACCCCACCTTGCCTTCCACCCCACTCCACCATCCAACTCGTCGGTCTCCACCACCTCAAATCCACACCCCACCACCTCCAAGGCTCCAACATATCACCATCACCTCCACACCACTGAACCAATTTGTACAAGTACAATTTCACTGTCGTCAGCACCACCCCAAGTCGACCATCACCTCAAATCCATAATCACCACCACCACCACTTGCACCTCGAATCCGCGATTACCACTACCTCCCTAGAAATTCACCACCACCTTCAACACAACACAAATCCAAAGTAGGACTACAATAAACCATTGATGTAGAAAGAAAAGACGTAGCACAAAAATAAAAACACATACGCACAACTAGAATCAGATATTGGTCAGATTGATGAAGACACATGGCTGGAGTAGTGGCAAAATGGGGGTAGCAACGCCATGGGCGTGGTCCGCTAGGTGGGTCCCATTGACGACGGTTGAATTCGAGATTTTTGAGATTCACAATTCACGGATTCAAAAGCTTTTCTTGTAGGTTTGTGCCCCCACAGCGTTATGGGGCTAATCAAAGGTGCGGTTATGTTTGGGAAGTAATTTCACTGTCGATAGGTGGTGGGAAGTGGTGGTTGATGGTGGCACCGGCGTTCATGATACCGTAGGGATAAGTTTTGAAGAAAGGGAAATTGTTACAAAGAGAACAATGGGTGGGAAAGGGGTAAAATTAATGGGAAAATGGTAATTAACCTTATTTAGGAGTATATTGAATTGATGCTTTTAATGACTTTTTGGGATTTAAAAAATTTAACGATATTCAATATAAACTTTTGGAAACTCTTTAAAAGTATTGATGTATCTAATTAAAACTTTTATAGACTTTTAAAAAGTCTCTAAAAATCACGGTGTATTCAATTAAAACTTTTTAAAAGTCTCTATAAGTCTTGAAGTATTTAAATTTTAATGACTTTTAAGAACTTTTATAAAAGTCTCAATGGTACTAATTTTTAAGCAGAAAGTACTAAAATAAAATCTCAAAATTTGTCTCTTATTAATTACAAGATTTTGGTAGACTTTTACAAAAAATAAAAATAAAATTATTATGCATATTTGTTTTTCAATATTTCTCTTTCCGTTTCCCTTCTACTAACATTAGAGATATGATTAAAATTTATTTTTTTCTATCTCTCCCTTATTATTTATTTCTATTTTTTATGAAAAATTAAATTGTATTCTTATAACTAATTTTTTTTTTCTTTTCTCATTTATTTTTTTGTGAAAATATCTATTTTAATGAAATTATAAAAATTTATATATACTAATTTATAATTAAATTTAAATATATATTTTTTATTTATTATTTAAAGGTATATTATATGAATAATACTGAATATTAATTTTATTTTTTTAAATGTATATGTATTATTATTATTATTATTTATTTATTTAAGGTCTTAATTTTTATTTTTTTAAAATATTATTTATTATATGGGTGGGGAAGGGGAATGAGAAGGAGAATTGTGAGAACCACCCCCTCGTATGTGATAATTTCACAATATTATACTAAATTCACATGAATTCTATTTCAAATGAAAATTTTCAGAAGTCTTTTGAATTTTACAAAAGTCTATAAAAGTTTTTAAATGAAAGTATGTAAAAGTCTACAAAAGACTTTCACAAATTCTATACAAATCTCTAAATAATTCATGAAATCCGCAAAAATCATCGCTCAAAAAAAGTCAATCAAAGTATTCAAAAGTTCTAATTGAATACACTCAGAGATAAATTTATTAATATATTTAATAATATTAAAACATTAATTAAATTTATGAAACTATAAGTTAAAGACCTATTTTTAAAAAGTATAGTTAAAATGCAAGGATTTGCTTAGTTTTCTCAAAAGCTATCCATTTAGAATATTAGTACGACAAAATGAAGCCAGGATCAATCTAAAAAACAAAAAAGTAAACCGAGCTAATATGTAAAACAAATCACTCTTAAAAAATTAAAATAGGCTAGGGCTGGGCGAAAATTAACATAAACGACACTTATAAATTATGAACTAGTCAATTAATTCAATTTCATGAAACTCTTTAGCTATTAACTTGTCCACCTTATTTTGGATAAAAAAACTTTTCTTTAAACACATTAAATTCTATAATATGTCTTCTTTTAAGTCTTGACATGCAATCATCATGCCACTTGCACTAAAAGCAGCATTCGAGTTAGATTAGATATCAAGAGTACTAGCAGATTACGTGCTACAATAGAAACAATTGGGTTATTGACGCGCATTCATGTGCCCCAGAAGTTGATCTTCCTTCCTCATCTAAAATATTAAGCATGTCGTGAACAAAATATCTAGCTAATTTTAACATATTTCACTTGTATTTTATATTTGCACCCTGTGTAAGGAAACAAGTAACAGTATATGGAGTGACTTCATGAGAATTAATGTAGCTCCATAAAACAGACCTTGCTACGGGGGCCTTTGAACGTTCTTGCCATTTTTTTGGACGTATAGCTTATACTTCTCACATAAACTTTTCTCTATATTACAATTTGTAACTAGAGATCTAAAAAATAATTTATTAGAAATCCTTTTGCAGTATGTTATGTACCCTTTAAATTAAGAGTATTGTTATTTATCCAATTAAGCCCATGATTGAGCCATGTTATTTTTTTCATTCTCATTCTTCTACTCATTTTCAATCACATATTCTTCAATAAAATAATATTTTCCATCAATAACTTTTCCTTCTTTTTCAATCACATATTTCCCATCACACTAAAAAAAAAAAAAAGGGCATTCTTTACCCCAAAATGTGCACCAAACATGGGCTAAATGAATCTCATATCAACACATTTAATTAGACTTTTCATTTAATGCTACCTACATGCCATATAGATTGGTGTTCTATAACCACTGATACTATATAGCATTAATACTAAATTAAACTTAGGGTCTATTACTAAAGCTAATGAAAACAACAGAGACAATTCCTTATAATATTTTTTAAACTTAACCTTCATCGATACTACTTTATCAGAAAAATGAAAAATATTTTATACATATTGAGATATTGACAATAAAATAGAAATGAGTGAGAATGAGTAGACTAGTGAGATAATATACACCTGAACATGCGTTCGAGTATCATAAAAACTTTCAAGAACTTTCTCACATTAAATGAAATTTGTCGATCATGTTCTTGTAAGTCAATTCTAGATTGTATGAGTGTCAATCGTTATAATAAGAAGTAAAACAGTGTTTATAGCCTTCACACGATGGTAGCATAAGATAAGCTAATCAGCTACATCTATGATCCACATCCCTGATTAATGTTCTAGTGCTTAGTCCACTTGTCATCAAATATTAGTTTATCTACTAAGGGAGATCGTGATATAGTTAAGAGCGTGCCTAATTTTTTTATAAGTGTCCTATAAGTTTTAGTCCATCTGAAATAATATACCACCGAATTTGGGGTTAAGTTGTCATAATTAATCAATTACTACTATGTTGATCTACACATTGTCAAATATTAAATTAGGAATTTTTTTCACAATTAAGTTCGCTAATAATGCCTATTAATGCATTAAAAAAAATATTTATTCCATTATGAGAAAATTCAACTACTACTATGTTGATCTACACATTGTCAAATATTAAATTAGGAATTTTTTTCACAATTAAGTTCGCTAATAATGCCTATTAATGCATTAAAAATATTTATTCCATTATGAGAAAATTCAACTACTACTATGTTGATCTACACAATGTCAAATATTAAATTAGGAATTTTTTTCACAATTAAGTTCGCTAATAATGCCTATTAATGCATTAAAAATATTTATTCCATTATGAGAAAATTCAACTACTTTAACAATAATATTTAATTCATTATTGAATACTTAATATGCAGTGTGCAGTAACGACTATATAACTTTTATGAGTATTACAAATCAGAAGTCAAACGTAAATGACAATATATCAGTACATTTATTTAAATCACTTAATATTCGAACCTTGTTTATATTAGACAAATTAATAGCATCGAACAAAAAAGCGTTTCTAAAATAAGCTCTGTACGTGGATTGGAGATATCTTTGTATAAAATTAGTCAAGTGAACGATTTTCATGACATTGAGTGAAAACTCACCACTAGCTATGAACATCGGCATACCTTCACACATTACCTCTTGTAATAGACTCGGTTGTCAAGACAATAACTAAAACTTGCACTAGAAAAATCAAATTGGAGTTGAACCTTATTATTTTTCACACATCTGTGTTTGACTATACATTTTTTTTTAATTGTCGATTTAGATGTATTGTACCAATACCCTTTTGCAAATCTAACATTTCTTTTGTAGTATTTTCCTTGTCTTTTGTGCTACGACTTTCCATCTACTACTCGTGGCCATCCATTTGAAGTGTTCTCAACACTTGACATTTTATTTTTTCATTTGTCATTTACTGCTTGAACCTATTGTCACCGTTTAATGTTCTCTGATTTCATACAAATCAATTGGATTCGTGCTCCCATGGCATTGTCCAAATCATCAGAAATTTGAACATTATTTAGACCTTTAAAATTTTGATATGTTGATGGAGTAGTCTGTTGTGTATTGGAAGCACAAAAAAATTGGTTGAAGTGACCAATTTTCAGCAATATTTTGCAATTTGAAGTAATGGAAGAAAAAAGAGAGGAAATAATATAATTTATATTAGAATTGGATAGAAATAACTCAAATATGTAAACTTAGAAACAATAAAATTCAAGATTGCACAATAATAATAATATTAATAAGATTGTAAGAATTGTATTATGAATGAGAAGGTAGAGAGCCGTGTGGCAAAAACTGAAGTGGGGAGAAGACTTAAAAAATAAAAAAAATAAAAAACAAAAGATTGTTGGCCGAATTGTTAAATTTTTTTCGAGCTCAATTCAGTTCAGGACTCGTCTCAATGCGAGTCCAAACTGTCCATGGACAAAGTTGAGCCGATGAAACACCTCTACTTAGTGGCTCACAAGCTTGATCCATTTATCGCCAATACTTAGTGTCCATCATTTAGCAATTGAAAGAAACTCATCTCCAATTGCACATTGTAAAAAAAAAAATTTAAAAATTAAAAGAATAATGCTATCAACACCATTTTAAGTGACCACACTTGATAAGTTCAATTAAATGAATCATATAACATTTCATTTAAGTGAATTTATCATTTAATGTTATACAGTTCCACTTAAATGATACTTAATGTTAGTGATGTTGAGGGCCCGTTGGCATGGCTTTTGAAAAGCCAAAAGGAACTTATAAGACCCAAAACCTACTTTTGCACTTGTTTGACTAATTTTATGAAAATGTTTTTAGTAGTTAGAAGATATTTTAGAGAAAATTGGTCCAATGCGACTTTCTATAAATAGGAAGTCGTTTTAAAAATTAGTTTACAAACAAAAATTAAGGTAGCTTCTTTCAAAAACTCTTCTACAGAAAGCAAAAGCAAAAGCAAAAATAAAAACCATGCCAAACGGAACCTGTAGGAAATGATTTTAAAAATTAGTTACTAAACAAATATTAAGGTAACTCCTTCTAAAGTTCTTCTACAGGAAACAAAAGCAATGATAAAAGCCATGCTAAATGGGCTCTGAATGGTATTACTCTATTTAAAAATAAAACCTCTTTTGCTTCTTAAAAAATAAATCTATATAAGTTAAGCCAAACATTCTCTTCATTTAGTCAATTACACTCGGCCTAAGAAAAACACATGCCCTTTTGGTGGTTGCCAATTTCTCAACCACCGATGAATCTAGTCAATAATTCAGAAAGAAACTAGTCCGTAGACATAAAAAATAGTTAATTAATTGTGTCAATTTAAATAATTAACCCAATTAAGTTTATTAAATTAAGGTCCACAAGGTTCATAAAATTCAAAGGCTCGTCCTACTCTTTTAAAATTCATAATTATTCAATTATTCTTTTTAATTAAAGATAATTGGATGGTTACCAAATTGACTACAAATTTCCCTATAAATAGGACCAAAGTTCCATAAAAATTCATATGTGAAGTTCCAAGAGAAAATCACAAAATGCTGAAGAAATTTCTAAGTTGGAAGAAAAGAATAAACCCTTTCTAGCCTTAGCCCGACAAACACCAAGAAGATCAAAGTTTTCTTCAAATCAAGTAAGTCCAAGAAGATCAAGGTATTTTTCAAATCTAATTTAAGTGTAAGTCCCGAAGTGCAAATCCAAGCCCCGAAATCCAAGTGCCAAACAAGCTAAGTTTTCAACAAATCTAGAAATTCAGGATTCAAGTCACGTGGCCCCTCATCTTTAAATATTTAGATCATTAATCAAATGATCTTAGAGCTCCGCAGACACAAGAAGATCATTATCCATATGTATTTCTCATAATACAATTTACAACGATTTATATATTTTAATACACGAAATTTGTCGTATAAATTTATTGGCACGCTTGGTGGGACCTTCTTGTCCTATCATCTTCTGATCTCAAAATCATCAAGTTTCAACCACTACATCAACAATGGAAAGCAAAAAGGCAAAGAAAACTGTGACTCATCTTTAAGAGACACTCGTTGAACTCTTTCATGCGAACAGAGCCCAAATAAAAATTAGAAAAACTCAATTGGTCCCACCATTGGGGATGTTTTCCAACAAAAGCAAATGAAAATCGTTTTCAAAAATTCGAAATCTCGTTTAACAAAAGAGACCAAGAGTTTGGCGAAAAGCTTTCATTTTGATTCCACCTCCAGTGGCAGGTCCGTGTATGGATCTTCTCACGCTACTTCTCTGCAAAGATGGAGACACTATACTTTCTTTGAAGAAACACTCAAGCCAGTAATTGTCACAAATACGACATTTGGCTCTAATAATCGAATCCAACAAAGGGCTATAGCCATTGAAAAGTTAACGAAGTCACTAAATGACAAAGATGCACATATTGATGTACTCGTGCATAGGCTGAAGTTGCAAAATTCGTTGATTGAAGGCAATCAAGAAATTGCAAGGTCTTCCAAAGCTAAAGAGCTAGAAGCCCAAGAACACCAATAGAGGCAAGATATGTATGATCGAATAGTTGTTCAAAATGTATTGCATGACACCACTTAACTCTCTATTGGCTCTCTATCCGTCCAACAACTTCAACATATGCTTGCAGACACTATTCATACCCAGTATGGCAGATCATTGTAATCTTCATTGGTTTATGCCAAGCCTCATAGTCAGCAAATTGACGAAATGAAGATGCCACTTGGTTACCAACCTCTGAAATTTCAGTATTTTGATGGAAAGGGTAAACCAAAAGCAACATTTTGCTCAATTCATTGAAATGTGTAACAATGCTGGCACTTACAATGATACCTTGGTAAAGCAATTCGTATGCTCCCTCAAAGGTACCACATTTGAATGGTCTATAGACTTATCGGTTGGGTCAGTTATAGTTGGGATCAATTCGATTGAGAATTCCTAACACATTTCTACACCACAGAGAGATTTGTCAGCCTTCCAGAATTTGTTCGAACGAAGTAGAGCAAGGAAGAACCCGTTGTAGAGTAAATCAAATGCTGGAGAAACCTTGTGCTTAACTGTAAAGAACAAATCAGCGAAGCATCTTCTATCAACATCTATGTACAAGATATTTTCTGGATATTACTCTATAATCTCCAAGCAAATATGCTCTACTCTTTTGAAGAGTTGGCAACATGTGCTCATGACCTGGAGATCCAAATTGCAAGGTATGAAAGTTACTTGCCAAGCAATCCACGTGACAAAAATGATCCTAAGAATAAAATAAAGAAGGATGTCAAGCCAGGTAAGTCTAAAGAAGCTATGGTAATCTCTACTACCCCTGCAAAGATAGCCTTCCAAGTGAATTTGAAAGAACTTGAAAAGAATGAGTAATCATTCTCAGATTTTAAAGTTTTTGGAATTTTGGATTAACTACTTGAACACAAGATAATCGAGCTTCCAACACCAAAGAGACTAGAGGAAGCTGGTAAGACTGATCATCCTAAGTATTGTAAATTTTACAGAACCATCAGTCGTCCAGTAGAGATGGGTTTCATCCTGGAAGATCTTATTGTTCACTTGGACAAAGAAAATAAGATCAAAATTGAAATCAGAAAAAAATCCAATAGTTGTCTACTTGATGGTTTCATTTGGATCACTTGATGCGATTCCCATTGCAAAGAAGGAGCATGCATTTTCTCTTATATACGAGGCTAGTAAATTCTCGGTTGAGGAGTTAGGACCTCAACTTCTGGAAGAAGCCATCCTAGTAGAGTTTGAGATAGACGGAAAAGTCATCATCAATTACGTCTATCTAGGGATGGTTGAACCATGTGCACCAAATCGTCTAATCTTTTACGAAATTATGACAAATAACTTGGATGTTTGGGATTCTAATTTAGAGTTCGAAGATGAGGTGGGTAATGGCTGGTCCACCTTCATAAGCAAGAAGGAGAAATACCAAATGTCAGATAAAACATGTAATATATTACCTTATATGCCTCTCACATGACCAAAATTGGGGGCATTGGGTACGAAAATAAATCCAATAAAGAACTAAAGCCAGAAGAAAATCGGTGGCATGGACTTTTGTGAAAATACGTCATCAAAAGTTTCCATAATTTCTAAGTATTAGTGTTTATGATGAGAAATCGAGACCAACAAGGAGGCCAAGAAACAACCAAAAGAGAAAATCTAAAGTCAAATAAGAGTATCTACTAAATCAACAGAAGTAAAAATTGGTTCACTCGCTTCTTTTAGACTACCAATCCTGGGTGATTATTTTCCCAAAGGTTTCTTTGACAAGAAATGTTTTACCTCCAATGTTAATAATGTAGAGGAGAAAAATGAGGTGAGAAATATATCAAAAGAGAGTTTCGAAGCGGAAGAAAATTATCTCATGACTTTAACAATATTCCTTCTAATACGAGTTTAGCAAAGTCCCTTAGTATTTCTTTCGATGATCGAATGGTTTTAATCGTGCATTGATCGATCCAGAAATATACGAAAGCAAGGTCATGGAACATATTTGATCTACAATCCGAAAAGACTGTACGACCACCATCACATTTGACGATGAAGATCTACAACTGGATTCTCATTTACATAATAGACTACTATACGTTAGTGGTTATATTCGAGTAAACAGTTAGATAGTCGTGTAAGTCCCTTATAAATACTTGCTAATATGGGAAGAACTAGGCTATAAGTGAATCCAGTAATCATCTTAAAAGATACTTTAAAAGTCCC
>CAIGRP010048272.1:0-12931 GCA_903798385.1 Fraxinus cuspidata
TCAATCCAGTGCAGCATGATAGAACGAAACATGTGGAAGTTGACAGATACTTTATCAAGGAAAATGTGGATAAATGAATTATTTGCATTACATATATTCCAACAAAAGAGCAAATAGCAGATATCTTCACCAAAGGGTTATCCAGACAATTGTTTGGTGACTTTAACAGCAAGTTGAACCTTGTCAACATCTATAGGTCAACTTGAGGGGGGAGTGTAGAAACGTCCACCAAACATGGAAGAATATCATAGATGGAAACTATGATTAATTGTATTTTAGGATAATTGACTATTTATTTCCTTTTTCCTTATTAGGCAGTTTATTGAAATAATATGAAGATTTATTCCAAGCTAGTCTTCATGACACATGTCATTTGTTGGTAATTTCAAGAGGTAATGAAATAAAGAGAGAATGCAAGAGTAAGCATGAAAAAAAAGGAAAATACTGGTCTCTTGCATGAACTCTTTCGCCAAAACTTCTCCTATGAAAAGCATTTCAGTTGAATAAATAAATGTGTGTCAAAAAATGGAAAACATACATATGTTATGTGAACTCTTTGTTAAAACTTCTACTGAGGGCATCTAGTGAGTAATAAATGATCTCTACTAGTGATTGTACTCTAACCAAAAGGTTGAGAATTACAAAGTGAACATAATATAACCTTGGAATATCTGAGAAATTAGTGTAATTTCACATAAAAGGCAAAATTTCAGAATTTACATGTTTCTAAACTAACATAACTTGACCTCAAAAACATCCATAGCAACACTCGTATGTTTATCTAACCAACATCCACAACTCAGTAGGACTACAAATAGGGTGTAACACATTGCTCTATCAAAGTCTTAACATTCTCTTGAAATTTAGGCAAAATTATTTTATTCATAGACAATCAACTCTACTTATAATAGTACAATTTAACCTATGAAAGGAAAGAAGATTATTTCTAACAATAGAGAAAAAAGGAAAAGAAAAAAAAAATTAATTCTACCATTCCTAGTTAAATTAATATATAAAAGTAAATAGAAAATTAGTCAAATATATTTCCTATTTATAATTGTCCCTCTCAAGTTGGTACATTTATATCGCACATGCCCAACTTGGATGGCAATATATAGAATGACCCACTACTTAAAAAGTGTTGCTCAACTCTGATTGAAACTCCCAAGTATAAAAACCTCTCCCACCCTACCAATTCCAATTGTCCACTTGTTTAGATTGTCCTAAATGAGTTACTTGAGATACGAGAAGCACGAGACCAAGAGCTAAAGACTAAAGACCAAAAATAGACAAGACACAATGGGGTGCGAAATCTTAGAACATAGCAGAGGCCCTTTACGCGCACCCACAAACTTTCAACAAGTAGAAAGCCAAAAAATGTATCGAGCAAGTAGAAGACTTGTGAATGCAGCACAATCTTCGCATGAACAGCAAAAAATGTCGCCGAAGCTTGGAATTTCAAATCAAAGAGTCAACAACCATAAGAAGGTACTTCGCCCACTGTTGCTATAGTCTTCATGCAGCAATAGAGGAAGAGAAGTCTCGTCTGTCAAATCTTAAGGGAATACAGGAGGGTTGGGTTGACCAATACAAAGGATGCGCATCATTAAAAGAAGTCTTCAGAGGGTTTGGGCAACAAGAACAGTAGAAGGGTTGCACAAAAATCCTAGAGTGTCGACCAAGATGAAAGGTTACACAGCTCTGAGAAGGCAGTTGGAGGGTTGCAACTTAATAAAACTCAGTTATGAGAACCATAAAAAAATTAGAGGTGCTAGGAGGCCCAACAATGTAGCAGAAGACCCAACAATGTTGGTAGCAAGTAATCTACTGTAGAGCAATTTAGGATTCGAAACATTAAGAACCCACAATCCGAAAGTTTAGTGATCGAAATGTAACATTTTGAAAGTTCGGGACTAATGCAATATTCCGAAACCTCATAGACTAACTTGCTTTATCCGAAAACTTTAGGGGCAGATTGATAAAAATTAAGAAAATTCAACCACCAACAACTGCAATCAACTCCTATAGAAAGCCTAAAAAGCCCATTTTAATATAAAGCCCACCAGCCCAAATAAAATAATCACACTGTCCAAATAACCAGAGGCCAAAACAAATATGAAGGCCCAAATTCAATACCAAATCTTTAATGGAGTTCGTGAAAAGTTTAATGAAAATCCAACTAGGGGGAAAAACAACTTCTTCAGTAGAAACAAAGAGTTATTGGCAACAAAAGACCATGAGTCATGACCAACACAGAAGGAAGGATCGCGCACCATTGTCGGAGCTTGGAGGACCAAAATAGAAGTCATTAGAACCTTGAAGATTCATCGGAAGGTTTCAATTGCAAATTTCAAACAAAAGCTTAGAGGCAGTCGAAAAAGGAAGACATGGTTGCAATTTTTTTACAGAATTGTATTTTTTGAACATACTAGATATGGAAGATTTCATAATCTTTTCTTTTTTCTTGTTGGTCCTTGAATTAGGGCTTGCAACTTAATATCCTGATTTTCAAGAAGGAAGAGGGTTGTCTGAGTGAGATAGAGGGTAGAGAGTCGCCGAATTGAGATAGAGGGCAGAGGATTGCCATAGATAAAAGGTTATCAAAAATAGAGAGTTCAGCCAAGGTTTTAGAGATGTTGGTCAAAAATAAATAAGGGTTTGAAATTTTAAAAAGGCCCTAAAATTTTGATAACCAAAAAAGTTGGCCGAATGAGCGGCACAAAGCTGCTCGTTAGCAATTTCAAGTTCAACCCAAATCGAATCAAACTTTTGCACTAGTAACAACTTAAAATTTAGTTTGAATTCCACTCTATTTATAATAGTACAATCTAACCAACCTATGGAAGAAATAATTATTCCAAACTATAAAAGGAAAAAAATAACAATACTACCATTCGTAGATAAATTAGAATATAAAAGTAATTAAGTTAAATTAGATTCATATTTATAATTCGACTTCTATTTCAACTCATTCTAACGTCCAAGCTACGCTGGGGCTGATACCACTGGTAGGGACAAGATTTGATTTTTTACTCCCTTTATTCTACACCAAGCAGAATCATCAACCTAAATAATTGACAAACCCATCCCTCAACTCATAAGGTTGGTCAATGTGGGACAACACTGCGATGTTACACAAGTATGGTTGAACATAAATGAATCGTTAGTGTAGTTTTGCTTAGCATAACTTTCTGCATAATAAACTGTGCATATAACAAAGTCAACATTAGAGAACATCAATTATCTGCTAATGTCAGCATATAGAATTAGTTGGACATTTGGATATACTGGTACCTAAAGGAAAAATATCCCGTCAATACGTTCTCAGCCTCTCAGGTCTCTCTAACACTGGTTTCTTCCCTTTGCTACGGAACGATACAGAAAATGTAGTGAGGATCAAAATTTTCTAAGAACAAATCTTCATATGCAGAAAAATTGCAGCGTATAAAATAAAAATTGAGCTAAGGGACATTATTTGTCTAAGAATGCACTGATGGAAAAGAAGTAACAACCTTCGAGGATATTGTTGGAAGCATTGCATTACGCTCCCGTACTAAGCTCCCATCACGCCAAAAGGTAAGGTTAGCTCGAGGTAACAGAAGTCCGGGATCTGTACAACGACATTTGACATCTGGACCTACTTTCTCGATCACTTGAAACCTCACCATTCCACCATCTACTAAAAGTTCATCACCCACTTCCACATCTGTCATGCGAGAGTTTGACCAAAACTTAGTTAAGATCACGTGTACTAATTCTATGCATGATAAACAAGCAAGAAAAAATGATGTCCTCGAGTATGGTAATATACATATGCGTGCATTTAAAATATGTGCTTCAAACCTTCAGCAAATCCCTCATAGTTCACATTAATGGTGTGTTTTGGGAGAGAGGGATCAAATGCTCGAACACTGAAAGTCCATACTTCCCCATCCTGCATAAGGAAACTAATTGATTAAATTGAACTTCAGATTCAGCAGAAAATTGCATATATGAACTTAAATGTTGCAATGCAAAAGACTTTTCATTCTTGCTTTTCTAATATGAAATCCGCACATCGTGTTTTCCCGTAATTGTAGCAAAACTAAAGGAACACTTTCGAACAGCAACCTTTTGAAGGAAAGTGCAGCTTAGAGATATTAAATTTATCTCAGAACTTACAAAAAATTAACAGAACTTTGTGAATATGACACAATGGAGTTCACATGAATTCAAATAAAGGGAGAGAATAAGAGTGTGTATGTGATAATATAAATTGAATGAGTAGAAAAGGTAAAATATGCTAAATAAAATAAAAAATCCAATCGGACAATACATTAGAAATTATTACCATTTGACATAACCATAATTGATAGGGTTCATGCTGAATAACCGGCATTAACTTTCTTTTCTTTATAGCACTTCAAATTGCATGTTTGACTTTTCTTATCAAACTCGAGAGCTTCCGATGCAATGTTCTATATACATTAAACTTTCGAACCACAAAAGTCGCAAATAATTTTTGTTTTCTTTCAAATTCATTACTTAGTTGATGTTATACCTTAAAGTAACTATACCAAAAATCTAATTGATGTTTTGACTTTTCTTATCAAACTTGAGAGCTTTTGAAGCTGTGTTCTATATATATATATATATATATTCAACTTTCAAACTCAAAAGTTGGAAGTAATTTTTGTTTTCTTCGAAATTCATTACTTAGTTTACGTTATTATCTTAAAGTGCCTAAATGAAAAATCTAATTAATGGTAAAAAAAGTCAAAACAAAATTCTAATATGAGATATAAAGCTCTACCATCTTCTCACTATTTTCTTCGTCTAGAAATATGTTTCATATTCTTGATTCTCACAGAGCTTGCTCATCTACCGCCAAGCTCCCACATCAAAAATATTGTATTCTCGCCTAAAAGGTCGTATGAGCATCAGATGCCTCAGCAGTCGAGGTATGCCATATTACTTCACTCCTTATCATCATTACAAATAATTTTCGCTCACTAAATGCTGTTGACCGTAGAAATTGGATCAAACGATTTTATTGAAGAAACAATTACAATCGAAAATCAAATGTAAATACAATTAACAAATCCTCTCACCTAACTATGAGTTTCACCTCCTAAATTTACTAGTCTAGATGCTTCGACTAGAACAAAAGACGAAATAGCTATTTGAGAGGGAAATATTTGAATTGCATGCCTTCTTCAAATGGTGGGTATTTATAGATTTTCTTCCAAGCGTTGAGGTGTGGTTGCTATTTAACTTATTTTGTTAAGAGTCACTTTTTATTTATATACTTGCTCTTGTGCTTCTTATTAACAACTTGTAGTTGGCGAATGATTTGGGATCTTTATGCGAGCCTTCCGTCTCTTTGGTCTCCTCGCGTGCTATTTTTTGTTTCATTGACGGTTGGTTAAATCCTCGGACTTCCTTGCGAGGTCTAACAAATAGTCCCCTAAGTCCGAGTTTAATATTTATATTAATTTTGGGACTTCTTATTTTTTTTCCCTGCAGCGAACCTTTGGTTCTCGCGAATATCTTGACGTGGGCCTTTTTTTGAAGGGATATGCTATGATTGTTACAGGTTTTTAGCGTATGCTACAGGGGTCCTTTTTATGGTTTTCTAGGGTAGTGCTCAGTAAGTACTTAAAGCACGTGTGGCCCAAGTTTGATCTCATCCGTTCAATTTCAAAATTTAGTCGGCGCCTGCTAGCCTTTGACGACTACGATTGCGAAAAACTTTTGAGTGGCCTAGATCTTTTGTTGGTTCAATCGACAGTTTAAACTTTCTATTTGAACCTATAAATACATCCTTTTTATCACCATCTTCTCTACTTCTTGTGTATGTCTTCTGTTTTGCAGAGATAGTTTTGCTACCGGTGATTTTGCTTTTCTTCCGCTGTTCTCTATTTTCTCTGTTTAGGTTCGTGCTTGTATTTATCTCTTACCTCTTATTTTGTTTTTCACTTGTTTTTGTAAAACGTTCCCCTTTTGACTCCGAAAGTCTTGCCTTAGGGATGACCCTGGGCTGTTGGTACTCTTTGAAGAAATTCAGAACTTTGAAGTTGAGTTTATTGTAAAACCTCCTTTGTAACTTTTAGGGTTACTTTAGGTGTAACTTTCTAGTTTAGGGTTTAAGAATGCATTGAACCATTCGAGTTTGGAGGTTAGTCCAGTTAGAATGTTCGAAGGATCACAAGCAATTCTAGGGGCCTCATTAATCTTTTCTAAGCGGAATGAGGTTGTGACTTTGTTATGCCCCGAATAGCTTTAAACCCTTCCTCTTGTAAAATTACACAGTTTTTTTATGAATCTCTGTCGAATATGGAGCTTTCAATCCCCATTTTCTTTATGAATCTTTTGTTTTTGATACTATTGCATATAGAAAAAAGAGTGTTTTACTTATTCATGATACCTGAAGATTTTTCCTCTGATAACATTTATTAACATTTATTACCCTTGTCACCCATGCAAGGTGTTAATCTCAATAATCTCAATCCCCACCTTGACCACGAATCCTGTGAAGGGGAAAAGAAAAATGCTGGAGGGATCCAAACATCTTATAGATTGCAAGGCTTTATTTGATGCCCACCATGATAGGGAGTTGGACCTTCAAGCTCTATCGCTTATTCTTGCTTATATCTCCAAGGCAGCTAGATCCACATTTCAGAATTTTAACTCCTCTTCGGAGAAATTTGCAGAGACGATGACCCCTAAGCAAAGGGGAAATTTGATTGATACTTACCTCTCGTGAGCCACTGTCCTTCATCATGATCAACGGCGGAGTATAAGGTTTGTGTCCTGCGACTAATAAATTAGAGAAAAAGGCGGATTCCTTGGAAAATAAGCGTGCAGCTTTCCAAAGGAAGCAAGGAAAAGTTGAGAAGGAAATGAGAAAATATAAAGAGATGAGCAAAAGTTCTTAAACTCTGGCTGCTAGGGAGGCTCTTTTAGTGGCTGATGTTACTAGACTCACCAAGGATTTGGAGCAGGCCAAAGAAAACCATACTGCTTACGTTGCCAGAATTGATACTGAGCTTCTACGCGTTAGAGAGGAGCTTCGGATTGTTAAGAATTATCAGTTTGCTCTCTCCAAAGACCTGGATCAAGCAAGGAGTGAAAAGGCCATCCTAACTAGTTGCAGAATACCATGACAAAATTGGCTCTAGCAGAATTTGGTCTTGTCGAAGTGAAGGCTAACGAGAGAAAACTTGTGGATGATTCCATACATGCCGAAGGAAACAAGGTTCTTGAAATCGTTAAGGATTGTCATCCTGTGTAGGATTTGAATTTTCTGGAGGATCGCGGAGAGGGTGTCGAAGATACCTCTTTCTTCGAAGACATTCCGTCAGCCATCAGTGCTTTTGACGATCCACCCACTTCTACTGAACTTGCCTCTATTCCTCCCAATGAAGTTGCTGCTATAGAAAGCCAGCCAGAGCTTCTATCGAGGTTTCTCCCCGCTCCTGAAGTAAATGCTCCTTTGGAGGGTAACACTCCGCTTGGCCTCATCCTTCAACAACTCCTTTAGGAGTGGAAATTAGTCTACATCTTCAATAGTATGGGCTATGCTTTTGACTCACCCTCGGTTATCTTATTTCAATAGGTCTTATGCTGGATTTTAGTATTGGTCTGTGTTTCAAGATCCATGCTTCTTTTAGTACTTGCGAAGCTATCTTTACCGGCTGGTGCATCGATACTTACTTTCCTAGAAAAAGGGTTTTCAAGCATGATTTTATATTGTTCGACCATGAATATGATATTACCTTTTGAGGTTTTCGGGTTGCTTTCTGTAAAGCACTGGAATAACATTCCCGTGAAGCAACTTGGTTTCCCTTTACACAGGCTATACCTCGTGGCATTTCAAATTGAGGCACAAGTGATAGATAGAAGTTACAGCTTTTAGTTGCTTTAAAGCGAGTCTCCCTAAAATCCCGTTGTAAGCAGATTTACCATCCATGACTAAGAAGTCCATGTGTCTTTGAAATATAACTGGCTCTTTGCCAAGCTCAGCTGTTAATGTAATTTGTTCCCCCAGGATCAAAACTGTCCCAATGAAACCATATATAGGTTCGGCCATTGGCAAACAAAGATGATCAACCGACATATGGTAAAAAAAAAAACACTTCCAAATAGAATATTAACAGGCTGCCATTATCTACCATCATGCAGCTAAAGCTATTACGAGCTATAATAACTCAAACTACCAATGCATTGAAGTGGGGTTATATGACTCCGTAAGAGACCGATTAAGTGTTACCTCGAACACAGAATACCTCGCTAGGAATTGTGATAAAATTTTACTTTTTACTCAAATGAACAAATTTTCATTAATCTCACAATATACAACAGAGCAGTTCTCCCTCATAACTCTCATACAAACATAGAATTTTCTCGATCAAAATATATATCAATACATCTATTTATAGAGAAACTAAGAAGGGTTCAAAATGATCAAGTAACTTTGTTCTACCTCCTTTAATAAAAGAAGAATTCAAAATAATTAACTCTGCTCCACCCTTTAATAGAAGAAGAGCTCAAAATGATCAATTAAATCCTTTAATAGCTATCGGCCAATGACGAGCTTTCCTAAACTTTGTAAAATTTTTCTATCCAATGAAAACTTTTGCTTAACCAAGTTACATTTTGATCATGTCATATGTTCAGCATCTTTATATTTCTAGAGTTTCTTAATGATTCTGGTGCTACTTTTTATTTTTGCAATTTCATTGGTCAAGTTTACCCTACTTTCAACATCTCATTTAAACTTGACCATCCCAAGCATAAATTTCTATCTAGTAAACACATCATGCTTAAGTGGCTTTGTAAAAAATCTGCTGCTTGATCATTTGTCTTGCATTCATTTTTATAGACTCAAGCATGCCCCCGAGCATCGAATGACAATTACTTTAAAAAGAACGAGTACATGCAATGTCTGTATGAACATGCAGTGTACGTAAAACGAGAAAAAGATGGAGGTATACTATTTGTCCGTTTATATGTGGATGATTTAATTTTTCAAGGCAACAATACATCCATGTTTGAAGCATTTAAATAGAGTATGATGAAAGAATTTGAGATGACTGGTGTTTGATTGATGGCGTACTTCCTCGAGATAGAAGTCTCAAAATGTAGCAAATGTTTTAAAGAAATTTGGAATGGAGAAGTGTAATCCGGTTACTACTCCAATTGAAAGCGGACTCAAACTACGCAAAAATGAAAATGGTGATGTCAATCCCACATATTTCAAAAGCTTGGTTGGAAGCCTTAGATATGTAACACGCACCAAACCGAATATACTATATGGCGTAGGATTGATCGGCAGATACATGGAGACACCGGATCAATCCCATCTTACTGCAGTGATAAGGATACTCCGCTATTAGAAATGTACAATTAATGAAGGCTTACTTTATGCATCTACTGATGATTTTAAACTTATTGGTTATTCAGATAGTGATTGGGAAACAGACATCGATGAAAGGAAAAGTACAATAGAGCTCGTATTTTTCATCGGGGAAACAACATTCACATGGTCATCCAAGAAGCAACCGATTGTCACATTATCCAGTTGTGAAGCTGAGTATGTTGCTGCAAATTCAACCGTGTCATGATATCTGGCTGCAAAATATGTTAAGAAAATTTGGGAATCCCTCTAGCAAATCCCATTGAGATTTAGAATTCAATCCATCATGAACGAAGAAAACATATAGACACTTTTTCATTTCATCTGGTTGCACATAAAGATGAAAGAAATGGAGATATTACCATGTAAAACAAATTATTAAGCAACATATATTTTTTACCAAACCACTTAAGCATGATGTGTTTACTAGACAGAAATTTATGCTTTGGATGGTCAAGTCTATGGGGGATGTTGAAAGTAGTGTAAACTTGACCAAGAAAATTCCATAAATAAAAAGAAGCACCAAAATCATCAAAAAGCTCTAGAAGTATGAAGATATTGAACATATGACTTGGTCAAAATATAACTTGGTTAAGCAAAAGTTTTTAATGGATAGAAGAATTTTACACGATTAAGGAAAAGCTCGTCATTGGCCGAAAGCTATTAAAGGAGTTACTTGACCATTTTGAACTCTTCTTCAATTAAAGAAGGTGAAATAAAGTTATTTAATCATTCTGAATTCATCTTCTACTAAAGGAGGTGGAACAAAGTTACCCAATCATTTTGAACTCTTCTTAGTTTCTCCATAAATAGATATATTGATATGTATTTTGAACTATCACTAGAAAATTTTATGTTCGTAAGAGAGTTATGGGAGAGAACTACTCCATTGTATAAGTTAGATATTGTGAGATAAATGAAAGTTTGTTCATTTGAGTGAAAAAAGCGTAATTTTATCACAACTTCTACCCATCAACTTCAACTAGAATAAGAGGGAAATAACTATTTAAGAGGGAGATATTTGAATTGCGTGCCTTCTTCAAATGGAGGGTTATTTAGAGGGTGTTTGGTGGAGATTAAAATTAGATTTTTAGTAGATTTTGATAGAAGTTTTTGAAATGTGTGGTGAAAAGTTGTAGGACCCATAAAAGATGTGGTTAATATTGATGGTTTGACTTTGACTTAAATCAAAATCAGATTAAAATCAGGACCAAACATGCTCTTATAGATTTCCCTCCGAGCATTGAAGTAGCATGGTCATTTCTACGTAATGACAAGTTGTGGCTTCTTATTGGTTGCTTCTTAACTGATTTAGTTAAGAGTCACGCTTTATTTATTTGCCCATGTGCTCCTTATTGCCAACCTTTAGTTGACGCACGGTTTGAGATCTTTATACAAGCCTTCCGTCTCTTTGCTCTCCTTGCATGCTATTTTATGTTTTGTTGACGACTGGTTGAATCCGCGGACTTCCTTGCGAGGTCTAACAAATACCAACTGAAAATCTTTTTCATTCATAGCTTCACAATTTCTCTAACTAGACTTTCAAGGGATAGATTTAGAAGCATATAATTAGGAGTAATGCTATTTAGTCCCACTAGAGTTAAAACACTGGTCTAGGTAGTATTAGGTGATCGTCTAAATGAAATGTAGTATTAAATGACTCATTTATTTGTACTTAATATTTAATATCACATTAGCGTCATCTAGACTAGTGTTATATCCATGGTGAGGCTAAATAGCATTATTCTATAATTCGGCCAAGAAAATACGAAACTACTTATAAAAATGCCTCAGCTAGGTGGAGTCAGTAAAAAGATCAAAATTACTCACTATCACACTCCACAGTTAATTTTAAAGGAAGCAGCAAATAAATTAATTTAGATAAGAAAATCCATACATGAGATTTAGTTTTTAAAATGCATTACATCTAAAGCCCATAAAAAGCACCAGCTCCTGTTGCACTTTTACCTGGTTATTTCACCAACAGGAACCACAAATTACAAACCATATTAAAATAATGTCACATTGTTTCCATAATTACACTTTGCCTGCTGTCGCACCACCAAATTTATTATATTAAAAGCATAAAATAAACATTCCAGTGAATTTGTAATGTACCTCAGCCTTGGCGGACGAGGCACCGCCAAGATCCCCCATGTGAATCTCGCTTCCCTCAGTGTCCATCATGATGGCCACCGCGTAACCCTTTTCCTCATTCAGTCTCCTGACACGCTGAATTACTTCCCGGTGCCACTCACGCGTGCCATGGCACATATTAATCCTCGCCACATTCATTCCGCCCACTGCCAGCGCCTCCAGCTGCTCCGCCCCGCACGTGACCGGACCGATAGTGCATATCAATTTAGTCCTCCTCGTGCTCCGAAACCCATTCTCCTTCAATTCCGCCTCTGTCACCGTATCAACCTCAATTGCGCTCGGATCAGCCACCGCCGGCGCAGCATAAGAAGCATAATCCTGCGGCGTGGCAAATAACACCCCGCCTGCACCATTATCCGAGGTTAGAACAGACTGATTCGAATCCGAAACCGAGACTTTGATAGTGAGAGCGGATTTTTGACGGGTTTTGTGGGGTTCAATTCGGTTCCATTTAAAACTCGACTTTTTGGAGAAGTATTGGTTGAGGGGTTTGGGAGAGTATGAGGTGGAAATGAAGAGATTGAGGGATTGAGACATTATTGCAACGCCGGAACTTCGCCGAGAGAAAGTGGCTGGAATTGTATGGAACGGCGGTGGATTTTGTATATGGATAGTGTAAATGAATCCAAAATGTACAGAGTTTGGAGGCGGAGGAAGCGAGGCGGGTGCTGTTTGAAAACTTGTATTCAGCCCTCGAGACACGTGATCTAAACTACTTATTTCAAAACTCATTTCCAATCCTATATTTTTCAATAAAATAATATTTTTTATCATATCAATAATTTTTTCTTACTTTTTAATTACATATTTTTCATCATATTACTATTTAATATACATTCTTTCCTCGTTAATATCCATCAAACACACCCTCAATTACGACTTTTAAAAACATTGATGGACCCATGAATTCTTTGAATTTCATAGATTTTTTAGAAATTTGCATTGAATTAGTGAAAATCTTTTGTACACTTTTATAGATTTTTATTTGAAACTTTTTATACTCTTAAAAACTTTCATTTGAAATAGAATTTATGATAATCTAGAATAATAATATGAAATTATCACATAGTTCCCCTTCTCCTTCCCTTCCTCACTTCATATGATAAAAAAATATTTTAAAGATGATAAAAATTTAAGACCTCAATTAAATAAATAATAATAATGCATATAAAAAATAAATTTAATATTCAGTATTATTAATATAATATACTTTTAAAGAATAAATAAAAAATATATGCTTAAATTTAACTATAAATTAGTCTATATAAAATTTTATAATTTAATTAAAAATAGATATTTTTCACAAAAAAATAATTGAAAAAAAAAGTTATAAGAATACAATATATTTTTTTCATAGAAAATAGAAATAAATAAGAA